>CM053512.1:5516878-5583100 GCA_028627145.1 Eidolon dupreanum | reverse complement strand
CAGAGCTGAAAGAAAATAATTCCGCTCTGAGGACTAGAGCTTGGGGACCTCACAAAGACAGCACAAAGACAAAGGCACTGCTGTCCACTGAAACTTTCAGGAGCCCCACAATCCAAAAACGGAAGAGCATATTGGGTGTGTCCGTGCACGTGCGTGAGATACTCAAGCAGGGACTCCCAGAAATGGCCTGGGAAACTGTGAGAGAGCAAAGACCATGGGGGTGGGATGGGCAGGGGCTCACAGAAATGCGATTTGGGCCCACCGCCAAGGAAACTCACAGGCTGCTTGAGCCAGGCCATGTTCTTGTATGTACCCACGAAGCAACTGAGAAAAGTTTTAAGAAGTATGCATCAGTGTAAATCGACTGGATAAATCTGGGACCCCAGGTAGGCTAGGGAATCAGTTCATTCGCTCCTGGTCTAGTCAGCTCCTCAAGGGCAAGAAGAGTGAGTGCGATTTCGTCTAAGAATTCCAAGGAGTGGTCTCAAGAGGCCCCATCCATGCAGGCTCCCCAGATTTCCTGAGAATTTAGGTGGAGTCCTTAAGAAACCCCAGAACCCCTTCCAACTGGAACCGAGGAGAGTCTCATACTTGGAGAACCACCTTCAATGGAATTAAACATGATTCTTTCTGTGTATAGAAAGGGTTACCTGGAGTCATCAAAAACCAAAACCCACAGACCCAAGGTGGCGATCCTACAGACTGCATGTGTCATTAGTTTATAATTTTGGGTGTAACAAGATAATCTGGGGTGGTGGGGGGAGAGAGAGAGAGAAAAGGAAGGAAGGAAGGAAGGAAGGAAGGAAGGAAGGAAGGAAGGAAGGAAGGAAGGGGAAGGGAGGGAGGGAGGGAAGGAGGGAGGGAGGGAAAGAGAGAGATGGAGGGAGGGAGCTGAAAAAAGAAAAAGGGGATGGAGGGATGTAGGGAGGGAAAAAGGAAAGAAAATTCAAAGAGAAAAGAAAAATCTCCATTGCATGACATTTTTAAACCACTGTGGGTTTTCAAAAGGCAAAGCAAGTCACAACAAATTCCGCATAACTGAGAAGCAATGCATACATCACAAAAAAGAGGGTTTCCACTTTGCATTTTGTTATTCATTTCTTTCCTCTTTTTAAAATAATAATAAAAAATTAAGCAATCTCTTGTTTTAATTCTACCACCGGGAGCCTTAAAATTTTGTCCCCAACTTTGTGATTCACAATGCAGAGCTCAGATGGGCATTATTAGCAATGCCGGGCCATCTGTGTTAGCCAATCATTTTTGCTAAGCAGGTATTAAGATCAGTTGTCCCTGTAATGCTGACAGAGTATATATACTGTCAACATGTAAAGGTAGCAATCTTTCTAAACATCACTTTAAATTTGGGTATCCTCTGAATCTGTGTTCCTTCCACCCTAGTTACAGCTCTGTCCTTGAAATCTGTTTCATGAGCATTCAAACTAAAGTATCATTGAAAGAACTGAGGAGGGGGTGGGGTACTTGTGAAGCCTCGAAGGAAATCAAGGATAAATCTAAGTGATGTTAAAGAGAGATTTACAAGATCACCAGCTACCATCAATCTACTGAATTTCAGCTTTACCATCGGCTCCTCTATGAACATACAAAGCCCTCCGCTGTGGAGAGGTCAGTATCGGATGGCACATATATTGGCCAGAAGGCAACAGCCAGGTAAGTAACACTGTCAAGTTGCTGGGAAATTTACCTCAATCGAATGGGGGGGAGAAAAAAACAACAACTGATATTTCAAAACAGTGCAAAACTTAGCCTCGTATTTGCACTAGCTGTGCCATGAAGAGATGTAATTCATGTTCACTGTTGATTATCCATTAAGAGCTTTCTAGCAACTTCCTTTTCTTCTCTATCCCCAGTTGGTGTTCCATACAGCAACAAAAAGACCGTCCACAGGCTGACCGTCAGTAACTTTTTCAACTGTGCAAAGACCCCTAGACAATGTCAGTGTCTGAATGCCACAAAGCAAGAGGGAGGGGAGAGCGTGGGCCGCAGGGAAGGGAAGAGAAGAATGCACACAGCGGGGAAGGGGCTTAGCTGGAAGCGGGTGTTTGTGGTCCCCCGTCAATGCAGGGACAGGGCAGACTGTGGCACAGAAGCCTATCGATGGGTCACGGGGAGACTGGACGACCACTTCCCTCCCGGGTCTCTTAAGACCCAGCTCTTCTCCGGTCATTATTTTATTGTATAAAAGCAGGAAGTCCTCCATTCCCATCTCGTGCTATCATGCCCATTTTTTTTGGTGGGGGTGGGGGGACATAAAATGAAATCATCTTCCTTTACCTGGGAGTGGGGAGCCAACAGTTTCCTACGTATGTCAGCACATATTACAGAGAGGAGAAGAGAAGGAACACTTTCTACCTGCTGGGTTCCAAACAAAGCTCAGTTTACATTCCCTTGGAGTTCAGACTCAGGAAAAAAAAAAAAAAAATCATGTAGTGACCCTCAAAACAGCGCCCAAAGGGCTAAGGGGAGACTTGATAATGGAGCGGTTCACAGCAAAAGAGTGAAGGGCTTAGTTCCCGAGTGACAAAGCAGCCTCGAGAGGCCTTGCATTATTCCGTGCCCGAGCCGGGCCACATGCCCTGGGTGGTGGCTTTCTTCTCCACACCTCATTGTATCTTCACAACTATTGTTACAAAGGTTTCAGGGCCGCTAGAGGCTGGAGAGTCCAGTTTCCGACGCGGCTGGAGAGCAGATTGTTGGGGGGTCGGGGGCACCTTCCCTGGGGAGTGAGCCCTTTTCCTCAACACCCCAGTTCGTCTCTCAGTCATTGGAAGCAAAGAATGCAAAGCCCCTTCATGCTGCCGTGATAGACTGTGATTAAACCTTGGCTGAACTTTCCCCTACAAAACAAGTATCACATAAAGTATCCAAAATCAGGCGTATTTGGGGAAAACAATCACTCACTTGTTCAACCAAAAAAAGGTTTCTAGATCTAATTGTCACCTGCAGTGCACACCATACAAAGGTTGCTGGCTACAAGACAGAGTTATATAAATAGCATGACAAACAGCTGCGGATTTCAATTACTCCATGATCATCAGTGTATAGAATAAAGAGGCAATTTTGCAGAGGAGAAACCACAGGGAATACATTGGACTGACAACTGCCTGGAATTCAATTTGCCGAAGTGATATTGAAATATGGGGGAGAAGTCGCAGTACACTGATTAAGTTTCAAGCTGCTGCGTTGCTAATACTGTCTCATGAACCTGTACGCTCTATTATCACCATAGCAACATGATCATCAGAGCAATCCTGAAAGCAGGCTACACCGAGCACTGTTCATTTACATCTGTGATAAATGCTGGAAAAGTCAGGTACATTAATAAGCCAGGACTCTCGCAGAACCTGGCATCCTAGAAAAATTGCACAGAGCAGAAAATATTGTTTTTCTATACCTTTAGTTATTAGACACATATAAACAAACAAATAAGAAAGATAAATGAATAGAAGAGCCAAATGTTCATCCAAGAAGCAATAAAACCAGACAATCTGTTTTACCGTAGCGTTGGTGATATTTAGATTTGTTCAGAGCACCTAATAAGAAAAAAAAAAAAAAGTAGCGTGCTCTTGAGATATTTGAGAAAAAGAGAGTTCACACACACTCACACACACACACACACACACACACACACACATTTTCACTTAACAGTATTAAATTGTTGGTTCTCATATCACATAGACATGTGAAAAAAAAAGCTTTGCATAACTAAAGTTTTGCACTGCTGTTTATATTTACTGAGCTTAATGAATGAATGAAGGATATAAAATTATAAAAAACATTTTTAAAAAACCAGACTTATTAATTTGACTCATGATACAATTTCTCATTCTCAAAATATTTATTTCTATTGCCTTAACTTTTTAACTATTGATTTTAAAGAAAAATGAAATATAAAAATATATATTTTTTTTATCAAGGAAATTTTTATTTTTATTTAAATTTTTTAAATTATTTAATTTTTTATTTAAATTTTTTGGCTTTTTATTTTTATTAAGGAAATCTGCTTTCCTACTATGGCCCCTTTTCAGCAAATTCTTGTGAAGAATCGGTCTGTTTTACCTCTGCTCTTTCCTGGCATTTCTATATAAATGACTCCCTAACCTGCACCTCGAGCCCTGGCTCCAAACTAGGTAGGTCCAGTCACCTCTGTGCCATCTTCGTCCAGACTCGCTGGCCTTCAAACTCTGTATATGCAAAACCCAAGACTCTCGTGTCTCTAACATAGTTGATGTTCACAGTCCCCATTGTGGGAGGCCTGGTTCCTTCGTTTCCTCTTTGTTAGCATGGGTATATTGAGGAGAGAAAAGGTTTCTATATGCCCCTTCTCTCTCTTGAATTTTACTCTGAGCGAAATCAAATTTCATGATCATAATTGGGCCACGATGGGTGTTTGGAGTGACAGGCTGAGCCAAGGCCTATATCCTTGAAGAAATCTAGCCATCTCTGTCTCTCTTCCTGCCACAAATGTTGTCAGGTACTGACATTCTTTGCATCCACGTGGGGTTATGGAGGAAGAGCCCCATTAGCTGGGCCATGTGCAGAGCCCTATGCTGCTGGCAGAATGGGACCTCATTTACCATGTGCCATTATTCTTCACATATATCTCTCCCTTGAGATTTCATGAGAAAATAAGGAGCTGTAGGCTTAAGGAAGAAGCCAAGCATTAGGAGATCCTTTGGTCAGGTGCCAAGTGATACCATAAAATCCTCACTCAATTTGCTAATAATAACTTTACTTCAAGGCCCCGTTCCAATGCTTCCTTTACCGCAATGACTAGCTTAAGCTTTGCACTGAAAAGGCCCTGCATGTGAATCTAAACTCTGCTATGTCCTCACTGCGTGACTTCAGTCAAGTTACTTACCCTCATGAAGAATCATCATTTAAAAAAGTGGAATTTTTTTTTTTTTTTTTAGTGAAGATTAAAAGCAGTAGCAGGCGTTCAATAAATGCTGTGACTTTTAGCCTGTGTCTCTTTCTTCGCCAACAATTTCAAGCTTTCCTATGCCACTTAACATAGAAAAGTGTGAATTTATAGAACGGTAAGTTTACTACCATTTTACAGTTTTCTGATTTTCTTGCCTCTAACAAGAAATTTGAATCACTTTGTAGGTCAAGCTTAAAGTTTGACCCCAAGAGTGACCGGCACAGCATTAGTGACCTCAATATCACACGACAGGTCAAAATGCTACATAGCAGTATAGCCCAGGGACATACTTCAATCATATTGTCAATAGATTTTTTTTTTTTTACTGAAGATCAAAAAGTGGAGGCTGACATAAGATGGCAGTTCTCACTATCCGTCAAACTTCCTAGGCTGTAACAATTCTCACTGTGCCGTAACTCTACAGAGGATGAATGTGCTAACCTAATATTCACTGACCTGCATGGTAAGCAAAGGTAAATCAGAAAGAAAAAAAATATATATATGAGATTTATCCCAATCATTATTTCAAGCGATGCCACATTACTACAAATAACGGAAATGGATCCAGAATGCAACCCCACAAGTAAGTTGACTGAAATCGAACAAATGAGGTCAACTGGACTTCAAGGAAAATAAGTAGAATCACGAGCAGCAATAAAACCACCGGCCTTTGCTTCGTTATATCATGATTGCTGTAGTAAATAGTATCGACAACTAACACGTGTCCACGTAATACCTGTTGTGACAAATATTATTTTATTGAACACGTATCTGCGTTCCATGAAATACTTTAAGTTCAGCAAAATATTTCCAAGAATCTTTTCAGTTGGAGTCTGCCTGTACCTATGCATGAACTCCTCTTTGAGGAGCAAAAGGAAGGCGGCCTCTAATGACTTCCCATTTCTGTTTTATTCTCATTCGCCAGTCCCTTCAAATTGGGAAACTGCAACATTTTTAAGAAAAGAGTATCATTTCCAACCCTATGCGCTTCCTTCCCTTCAGCAAGGAGAACAGGTAAAGTTAGAGCTTCTTCACTTTATCATCATCACACTGCGATTACAGGGTAAGGAAAGAAAATTAATGCTCTGCTCTAGAGTACATGGTATTATTATTTTTAGTGTTGTTATTCAGGCAGTTTGTTTTTCTCTTCAGTCCTTAATCAAACTGTAATCAAGCCGAAATGCCTGAAGCAGACTTTTGAAAAGAAGAATGGCCAAGAGCTCATGCCCGATGGCTGCTGCCAGGTGAGTCACTCTCCTCTCCAGCTCAGCAGCCTGTGTGCCCGATAGTGCATCAGGCCCTAACTCGCTCAGTGCGGTTGGCGGCAAAGAGAAGCAATGCAATTTGGGGCTGTGTCCACAAACACATCCGTCACCGAGAAGGGGAAGAACGCCCTGGTGTTGCCCTTGGGATCACTACCTAGTATGAAATACGGCATGTGGCTCCCGGGCCTGACACACCAGCAAGGTTTTGATCAAAGAGAGAAGAACTCACAAGGGAGCCTCAAATGCGGATGGAGGGAGAGCAGAAAGTTTGGGAAGGCTGTGGCAAACGCTCTGTGTTCCTACGGCGACTAAGAGGTACAAGGGGAAATAGTCACGGGCGAAGAGAAAGGGTAAACATGAGGGAGAGGGAGAGATTGTTCAGGGTGAACAAAAGCATTATAACCCCAGTAAGGAGATGGAATCGAGCAAAGGAAAACGGGCTAAACGCCAAAGCCAATGGCCTCTCAAGAGGTTTGAGCTCCGTTGCCCGGGTCATTTAAGACTGGCTCTCAAACAAACGTTGTCGGGAACCAGGCTGCCCTGGCAGCAGGGAGTCAAGATGACCTACCAGCTCCTCTTCGGCGTCTCTCCTTTTTGTGATATATAACATCACGTGACTGCATCGCCTCCAAAGGTGCTGCTCCTCGCACCGAGGTTGTAACGAGCGTGGATTAGTCAGCGTGTGATGTGCAGAGGCCCAGCCTGGAAACCACAGTCTCTCATTAACCAGCGGCATCGTGTATTTAGTCTCTGGCCTAAGTTCGAAATTAGAATTGGGGGTTTGTTTGTTTTTTTTTTTTATTTCTGGCAGGCCAGAGGAAAGCCTCACTTTCTTAGCATTTTACAGTCTACCTTACTATGAGCTATGAATTCTGCATGTTTTTTGAATTTTGATTTCGTCTCAACGGACACAGAGGGAATAAAGTGCTAGGAAATAATTGGAAAATGGCAACTGACAGAAAATTGTTTTCAGCATGGGATGTGATGCAGAAACAGCTGAAAGAATAAAGCCAGTCACTTAGGAGAGTAAGCCCTTTTCACTGGGATAAAACTTCATTCTCTCAGCATCCTCGCAGGATCGCAACATGTGCACAGACGAGTCCGGGACACCAGTGGCTCCTAATAAAGCTGTCAATGGCGCCTGAGTGAGCCCTTCCTGGCTTCTCCAATGCAGGTGCCTACCTTCGGAGCACCTCCTGGCCCTCAGATGTGAAACATGAAGAAAAAGGCAAGTGCATTAGAAAATTGTGCATCAAGATTCTAAGAGCTAGTGATAACACTTTTCCAATGAAGTTTATAGAAATCAGCCTCGAGTCTATAGAGTTACACTTTGAATATGATTCTCCATATGTTTAATCAAACACCAGTGTTGGGCGCTGACCGTGTGCCTGTCTTTTCATCCCACTTGCTCCCTATTTAGATCGTGAGGACAGTGATTAAGGCTGCAGGTAAACAATAAGTCCCTTTAGTATTTTTTAAGGTATTATAGAGCGGTTCCACCCAATAATCCTGTATTGTCGATCTCGTATTTTTGCTATGCAGAATTTCAGGTTTGCCATATCGCTCATTCCTTCACCATTCGGCAAATATTTAATTAAGCAAATAACCGTGTTGTTGGCCCTGCAGCTACAAAATAACTGCTGCTGTCCCAACATCGGGGCGCGCACGGTCCAGCTGACGAAACAGACGATGCGGGCAGAGAGCAGTGTGGAAAGCGCCTCGTCGGGAGAATGACAAGCTGCTTTGGGAGTGCAGGGAAAGGGGCAACCGAATTTGGTGCAAGAGCATGAGAGACATTTGAGCTTATCGGTGTTCTTACAGGCTTCTCTCTCCCTCCTCCTCCCCTCCATTCTGACCCCAGCTTGCAGCGTGTACACATCAGCCTCCCGCGCGGAAGCCTAGCGTATCGCCTGCCTCGCTCGCCCTCTACAAATACTCCACCCGGAAGAGCCATGTCATATACAAGAGTCACCTCGCTGCTGGGATTGGCAGCTCATCCTTTTTATTCAAATTGTGCTTGCAAATATACCAAGGGGGAGTCTGAGGCAAGTCTAACACTTAGTGGTATTTGAGTCGTTATATGTTTCTTAGTAGCTCTGAAATGAAAGAAATTTTAATTCTACATTAACAATGTTTTTTATAGGTTTTCCAAAAGATCGGGCATAAAAAATTACTATTGTATTTCTTGACCACTCAACTTCTCACTAGACAGTGGGCTTGATAGCCAAGTTGCAGAAATACATGCGGCTTCTCAGTTTAGATCACAGACTCACTTCTCTCTTTACGAGAGTTCTCCATCACTGGTTTTTTGAAAGCGCTGCACATTTCACTGGTTTTTTGAAAGCGCTACACATTTTTAGTCCTCTGTGCCTTTGCTCTCTTCTGGAATAGCCTCACGAGTCATCTTCTCTAACTTTTAAAAATCTTACTATTCCTTAAATTTTGGGTCACATGCTACAATCTCCATGAAAACTTTCAGGGAAACCATCCTTCGGTCAGCATTAAATCATGTATAACTACAAATTCTCACTCACTCTATTCTGTTTTATATTATTCACACGCCATTATGAATTTCTGGTTGGCAGAAGGTGTGATTTATCCATCTTTCAATCTCTAAGGCTTTGTGCATACTAGGTGCTAAACTAATGACTGTTGAATAAATAAAAGAATACAAATAGCTTTGTAATCTGTAAACCAGATGATAGTTATTTTAGTCAGCCTGAGGTGTCATAATAAAACACCATACAGGGTGGCTTAAATAGCAGAAATTCATTTCTCACAGCAAAGTAGGTTTCATTCTGAGGCCTCTTCTACTGCCTTGTAAGCAGTTGTCGTCTCCCTGTGTGCTCATATGACCTGTTCTTTGTGTAAACTCATGCAAAGAGTGAGATTTCTCTCTTCCTCTTCTTATAAGGGCCTTGTTGGACCCCAAAAATCAGAGGATCCTCACCCCCTCCACTGTCTTTGGAATGTATGTTCTGCGCACAGTTCCCAGAGTAGAAACTGGTTTCAAGAACGCAACCTTGAGATAGTAATGTGGTGTTGAAATTACCTGGAATGTATAGAGGATGGAACCCAGTTAAATCCTCTATATGAACTTTTAAGGCTCTGGGGAGCAAGTGCAGAGACCCACTTGTCTTGTGAACACCCAAGGCAAGCTTTGTATGCAAGCTCTCTTGTTAATTAAACCTGCCACCTACCAATCGGGCGTGCTCTGTGCCTTTCTTCAGTCTCTCCTTGCCTTCCATGTACAGGGGCCAGTTTACAAACCAACAGGCACTAATCCCACAAGACCCACCCTCATGACATCATCGACCCAAACTACCTCCCAAAGGCCCCATGTCCAGACACCATCACATGAGGAGTTAGGGCATCAACATATAAATTTTGAGGGGACACAATTCAATCCATAGGAAAAATGTATTTATAAAGGTACACATGTGTGCCCATGCATGTGTGCACATACACCCTCAACTCCATTCCCATTTAATTTTTCCTGTTACTCTATCCATCTTTTTCAAGCAAATGATAGGGGTCTAGTGAAGTTTTACTTATATTTAGGACTTGAGATTAAAAATAAAAAAAAAATAAATAAATAAACTGGGGTGCAAGCCATAGTTCTAAGAGCTGAGACTCAAAGAAAACTGCATCTAACACATTATTTAATTAAAATCGGATAAAGTGCTTTATTGCCATGTAACTGAGTTTTGTTCTTTGAATTTCACGTTGAAAATATATCACTACACTAAACACATTAATCTTAACGGAATGCACTTTCTAAGCGGCCTTCGGCACGTGTCGTAGGCAGCATCCACACTCACAGCTTTTCAAACCCAGCTACACTTACATTTCATGACAAGTGGAAGCTTGAAAGCCACCTGCACATCGTCACCATCTAGTGATTACTCTTGACCACTTCCTCCAACGAGATCTGGAGAAAAGCAACCAAAATGATTCTACAAACTAGGAGGAAACCACAGGACTATGGACTCCATGGGCCAGATCTAAGAGTTAATTATGAGAGTAATAATAAATAATTTGACTTTGGTGCTTTTAGAGTTAAAAAGCATTTTTAGGGTTTGTCGTTCATGTTTATAGTCTAAATCACTACCCTTACATGAATTCTCTCTACAAAGTTCCACACAAATAATTAATCAACTTGTTTTGGAATATTTCCAGAGACAATGCATTACCTTATACATTCTTAGAGGGTTCTCATTCTTAAAATCGTCTGTGTAACGATCCTCACCAAAATCCCAGCAACAGCCATTCCTCGTTCCTGTTTCTGACTACTGAGTCTTGCAAAATATTTATAATCTCTATCTAGTTCTTTTGACATCCTTTTATCGTGCCAGCTCTTCTTGTTACTGTATCTGGAAACCATAATTCTCTCCTGTAATTACGGGTGATAAAAACAATGGCTAACATTTATGGAGCCCTCTGTTTGAATACTTTATTTACATTGTTATTTCTATTAACTTATTGAATCTTTGAGTCCCTAGAACAACCCTTTAAGGCATACATTATTTTGATCCTCAAAAGGCATGCCTATCATCTCACAGCTTCTAAGTGGCAGAGACATTATGGGGACCCAGGCTTCAGATTCCAGGGCCCCTACCCTAGGCTACGATCTCTTCCTACCACCCTGTTTGCTTTCCTTGGCACATTTCTAGTCTGTCCTGTATGTCCTTGTGAGGTTAGGATGATCTATTTCTCACCTGTCAATCAGCGTGGTAGGCCTCCAAGACCCACATGACAGAGAGTTTGGGGGATGCAGCCACTAGGAATTTCCCTGCCAAACCCCTCAAATCAGACTCAGTGAAAGGGAGAGGGGGCATCAACATTTTTTAAATCTCCTTAGGTGATTCTAATGAGCCCCAGTGGTCCAGGGCACAGATTCACAAGTCTTAGTGTTCATAGATATCATCTTAAATTCTGATTCAGGAGTACAGCTTGGGGTTCAGAAATCATTTTCATTAAGATCAACCCCGGGCAATTTTGTTTCAGGCAGCATCAGACTGGAAACCTTATTCTCACATCACTCCAACATGCCCTAGAGTGAAGCCATCTGAGAAATCACCAAGGTTTCCTACATCACTGACATGTTCAGGGCCATAGCAGTCAAGTTCACTTTCTTATTTCCTCCCCACCCCCAGTAGCTCAGACTCCACATAAGCACTTGATGGGCACAGACATCAGGTACCCAATGTGCTCCACCTGTAAAGACACATTAGAGACAAATTTACCTGAGGTAGACACAACAACCTACACTGAAAGTGTGAAGGATGCACTTTTGAAAGTATTTACAGTGGGCTATCTTTTAACTGTTCTTAAAATATCATCATTATGCACACACATATCTTTTCACATTCCATACAATATTTTCATATAAATAAAATCTGCTGACTTTCAGTCAATTCAACAAACATATTTAGTGGACCTGATAAACTCCAGACATGAGGGGACTTAGAGAGAGTAGAGAGACATCATTACAAAGATGGGTAAGTCATGGCCCCTGCTTTCACAGGACTCATGTTCATGGACTGACCCAACTCTTCACTGCAGCTGGCCAGAGTGATGATGCTCAGGTAGCCGGAAACCCTACATGTAGTTTTGGAGATGAGGGCTCTGTACGCCGTCAGGGAGGTGCACCTGTTCACACGCTCCCACTCAAACACTCACATTTCTGGAACTATTCCAACCACGGGCTCCCGTTTGGGTTGTTTTCCCTGTATTCAGATCTTCATTCGTTCATTAGCCTAACATAATACCTCCATCCCCTTCCTCTATCTACCAACTCAGACATGACTGGGATTCACTCATAAATTCTACTTATCTTTGGCCACTCCTGGCATACCCAGCACAATTCTTCCCATGTGAGTGAGAATCCTTTCTAATCAAAACCAGAGCCCCAGCGTGAATGTTGTACAGTTCGTAGTCTAACAAGGGACATGTGAAGACATATCCACAATTAATCGTAAGACACAATGTATTATAATGGTATAAGGAAACAAAGAAACAAACAAACAAAAAATGCCGCAGCAGCATAGTGGAGAGAGAGATTATTTCTCGCTGGGATGATAGAAGGCAGCTCATGGAAGTGTGATGTTTGTGACTTATCTCAAATGAAAACGAAGAAGTTATCAAAAGTTAAGGGCACTCTAGATGAGCGGAAGAGAATGAATGAATAAAGGAATGAAGTGGGAGGAAATTTGGGGCACTATCAGGTTAAAGACATAAACTGAGGTAAAAAGGGGGTGGTTGGCAAAGGCACAAAAGTTAGTTGGAGAGGAGATTTGTGTGGGTGAATTCCATGATAAAGAAGTTAGATTTCATACCCGATGGAATAAGCCATTAGGGGTCTTGCAGGAAGAACGTGATACAATCAGCTGTGCTTAGAATAATACGCTGTCTGCAGTTTAGAGGATAAATGGGAATTGCAGAAGGTTAGTAAGAAACAGACCACCGGAAACCAGTGACATTTCTTCTGCTTGGAAAGTGAGTCGGCGTCCCCCGTTTGCCCCAGGGTGCTCTCCACACTTCCCAGCGGTCCTCCCCTGAGACGGACGGCGTCACAGCTCCCTGGCCCTCCAGATCCCTTTTATCTTCAGCCAATGGCAAAGAACCACAGAGATGGGAAGCGGGGGAGTGGACTGAGGCGTATCCTTCCTCGGCTTCCTCCCCCAAAGAGTACACTGGGCCGGCTATGTCCTACTCTGATGGGAGGTTGCAGCTCCTGTCTGCCGGCCCTCTCCCTGCCGACCCCCCTCTCTCTAAGGTTCAGAGGTATTCCCTCCCTACCCCTTCAGGCCTAGGGTGGAATGGCAGCCAGTCCTGTATCCCTGAGGTACCACTTGGTCCCTGGCGGTACCTTGTGCTTCGGTAAATCAATGCTTTATCAATCTTTCCTCCACTTGGCACACTTTCCGGGTGTCATTGGCTTCTTGTCAGGACCCTGACTGGTGTGGGCAGCACTAAGTGCCCTTGAACCAGGGTGCTGACCAAGAGCACGGAGAGTCAAGAGTAGCGCTCCTGGGGACACAAACCTAAAAGGGTCTTCGTCGATGAAGAAATAACAGCTACGGCAAGGCAGCCACGGCCTCTTGGTTAATTTACCAATTTCTGATTGATGATGCAGTTGTCGCACACTGCTGAAACTCAACCCGTGTCTGTTAGGAAAGGGCTTTTAGGAGGAGAATCCACGTTCAAA
Organism: Eidolon dupreanum; assembly: GCA_028627145.1. Taxonomy (NCBI): domain Eukaryota; kingdom Metazoa; phylum Chordata; class Mammalia; order Chiroptera; family Pteropodidae; genus Eidolon; species Eidolon dupreanum. Next base: position 5,569,683 of record CM053512.1, on the reverse strand, counting down.
CCGTTTGTTTTAGAGGTGAGCGGGCACGGGCTTGGAGTCAGACCAGCATAGCTCACAGACACAGCAGCCCAGGACCAGCTTTGCAAACACGAAGACGGGACATCCTTTAACATGGAAGACAGACGTGTGACTGCTTATATAACGTATGCAAAGGCTGAGTCTCGGAGGAAAGGAAGTACGCGGTGCTGAAGCTGCAGTTCTTTGAGCAGAATTAAAGGAGAGGACGTTTGGAGTCTTCTGTGCAGGTCTATACAGCAGTCTATTCAAACAGATCAGATAATACCTAAAGGGCAGGTGGCTTATTTGTTCTAAATGCAGCAAGAGGTAATGGCATGCTTAAGTCATTGCTACAGCAGCCTGTAATTTCACAAGTGCTCAAACATTTCCTTTGACAGCTGTGCGGTGTGTTCATTATGTTGTCAATGTGTGCTTTAGAAAGGAGAGAGTGCCTGGGAGCAGAGGAGCTGGGGGTGGGGGAGGGGGGCGGCAAGCGTTCAATGTTTTTTTTTCTCTCTCCAATTGGTTTAAAGCAATCAAGTAAGGGAAGAATCCTCTTTCCTGAAAATATTCAAATTGCCCATTTCACACGCTATTCCATCTTTTATAGAAAGATAAAGTTAATCTTCCATGATTTACTTGAAGTTAGCGATTATAAGTATCTACTTTTTGGCCATCCTTATCACATTCTCCGAGAATATATTTAAGTAGAGCAGAAGCGAGTAGAAGAGAGAGTTGAATGGCCATGGGGAGCGGGGTGTGGAATTTTCAAAACACACACACAATTCATGTAAGTCATGGAAATAGAGTTCAAGAAAAACTGACAAATAAAAGCAACTTTTCAGGTTTGAATTACAAAGGAAAATAGGATGTTTTTAATTTCAGAAAGAAAGCATGATAAATACTATGCAAGGGAAACCAGAAGGTGAGGAATTGCTCTCATCTCCCACGAGCCAAAGAGGTTCATTTCAGCTCTCCCGAAGATGTGCCATTTTGATATGAGGATTATTTTGAGCCAAAAGCAATCGAGAGCCTATAGGGTCAAAAGAAACTTTTACTTCTGACTTAAAGAATTAAATTAGAAGCCTTGCCCATAATAAGAGTTATCACCAGAAATAACTTTTTATGATCTATGTACATGGTAGGGCAAAAACATCTAATTACTGAACATCTACTGTACTCACCAGTCGGTGAATTACTCTCCTCCCCACTGAAGCCCCAGGGCGCCTCACCTTGTTCCTTAGTTCAGGATGACATGGACATCTCGTTGTCCCTTTCTGTCTCTGAACCACGCATATATCAGGGTCTCTGACACTCTCATGCATGTGGAGTTCACGTACATATGTATGCAATTAAATATGGTTGTTTTCTTAACCTGTCTCATGTTTATTTTAATTATTAGATGAGCGCATAGAACCTAAAAGGGCAGAGTAAAATTTCTTCCTGGCCCACAAGCTCTGCACCCTGATTAAAGTGGCCTGAGGAGGTATGGTTCTGACAGATGCCAATGTCCTTCTCTTTGACTCCATAAGTCCCTTTCTTTCTCAATCAGCACACTCCCCCGTGGAGAACTAAAGATGCAGGGACCACAGAGAACCAAGCAAAGCCTCTTTATTATTATTCTTTTCAGCTTCAGCTCTGAGTGCTTCCAGCTGGGGTGAGGAGTCAAAAGTGGCAACAAATGTAAGGTAGGTCCTATCTCTACGACACCAACCATTAGAGAGAGACAGAAAATGTCCTTCAAATTTGTCAAATGTGGATCAACTTAATGACAAAAAAGCACACTTGACTCCGGCTTCCTGTCCAACAGATGCCAGTACACCAAATTAAGTTCCTTTTTTTTTTTTTTTTTTGCACTCTGACTAGCCTGTTAAAATAGTTCAATCAATTGACCTAATTTTTGTTCACCTCTACTTGACTGCTATGCGCTGTGCAATTGGTTCATAACTCCCACTGATTGAAAGGTATACACAGCAGCTGGTTACCCTATTTGAAGCTGACATCTCTTTTCTCCACGTTTCTTCTTGTTTTGTTTGGCCTTGCTTTGATACCAAGGCCGTCTCATGGGCCTTGATATTTTAAACATTTTAATAAGTGGACTTTCAGCAAGGCCCAGCAGCCAGAAGACTTTAAAGAGCCCATAGGTACACAGTCAGCTTATTCCAAGTTTTCATTGTTTACTAATGGTAATTGATGTAACTATTGCCTTAATTAGTGCCAATTAAAAAGGTGTGACCCCTGACATTAGTCTAATGCAAACAAATTTGGGGGTTTCCAATGGGATAGAACAAATACACTAAATAAAACTAATTGACAGAGAGAGAGAGTTTGAATGGAAAGTAGGAATTAAAAAAAAAATTAAAGAAAGCCCATTAAGAAATATATACAAAATACAATTTATATACTAGGCACTGTGATAGGGCACTTTTAGGAAATGTATAATCTAATGATCAAGATACAGATTCCTGTCTCTCAAGATCTCTGAATCTGTTCAATTAGGTCCTATGATTTGTTGGCGGCGGGGGTGGGATGGGGGCCTGTGAGGTACTGCAAAACTAACTGGACACCCAGATGTTAACTGTAAGCTAACATGTATTAGGTATTTAATAAATGTCAGACATTCTTATAAGCACTTTATACTCTATGTAGTAGGTGCTATTATTTACATCATCTTATAGGTGAGCAAACTGTAGAAAGGTTTGGAAATTCGCTAAAGGTCACACAGATAGTAAATGGAATTTGCTGGTGTCACTGCCTGTGTGTTTTAGCTATTTAGTAGATAGTAGCATATTCTAAGCCTTAAAAGGAGAAACATCCATATTGAATAGAATGAAAACTTTATTGTGTCTAAACAGAACAAAGACCTTTAGGAAATCTGTCAAGAAATACTTAGCTTAAGTTTCCAAATAGTGGGAGTTATTTCCACTATTCCATAACCCAACTCTAAGAGTTATAAATCATCATCAGGAGATTAAGAAAGGTCGAAGAGCTGGGCTGGGGATAGAGAGACCTGTCTGCAGCCAGGCAACAGTTTAGAGGAGGAGACACTCTGAAACAGTTTATTCTACTTTATAGTTATAATCTGTGGGCTAGTGTGATTGCATAATGTTGCGATTCCCTAACCTTAATAGGCATATAGTGAATTGAAAACAGTACATAAATGTAATAAGGTGAATAAGTTCAAAATTATATTTCCTTGCATTCGTTCATTAAACAATTTTTATTGAGAGCCAATTTGTGCTTGGTGTTTGTTAGAGATTATTGATATAGTGAGAACAAAACAGACACAGGTCCTTGGGTATGAAGCCTACACATTAGGAAGGAAAAGATCAAGCAAATAATCACATGATAAACATGATAGGAATCATGATGAGATATAAGGTACTTGAAAGCATGCAATCGGGTGGTCTTAGGGATAGTGTGTGTTTCAGGAACTGAAAAAAGATCCTTAGAAACTGAGTGGCAGAGAGGTAAACAGAGAGTGGTGGGAATGAGCCCGAAATGACCGGGAAGAACCAGGCCCAAATGACTTCACTAACGAATCCTACCAAACATTTAAGGAAGAAATGATAGCAATTCAACACAGAAGCTTTCAGAAAATGCAAGGATAAAGAAATTCTAATTCATTTTATCAAGCCATTATTACTCTGACAAAAATGTAACAAAAGAAAACTACGACCCAATATCCTTCATCAAAATGAATGCAAGTATCTTTAACAAAATATTAGCAAACTGATACAACAAAATGTAATACCCATTCACACTAAAAATTCTTAGGAAACTCAGAATGAAAGGAAACTTCCACAGCCAAATAAAAAGCATTTGTGAAAATATCTACAGCTAACCATATTTAACTAGCATGCTTTTAGACTAATAGGAGAACAAGGCAGGGGTATCTCTGTTCTTCCCAGTTTTATTCACTATTTTGCTAAAGACCATAGCTAATACAATAAGAAAAGAAAAAGAAATAAAAGATGCAAATTTTTATAAAAAGTAAAATGTTCTGTTTTGCAGACAATGTGGTCCTGTATGTATGTAGACAATCCTAAGGAATTGGTAAGAAAGCTGGAGAAAAAAAAGTAGATTTATCAAGGTTACAGGGTAGTAAATCAATATATAAAAATCAGTTGTATTTTTATGTATTAGCAACAAGTAATTTGAAACTGAAAAAATAACTCTATCTACAGTAAAATAAAATACTAACAAAAATTCAAATAAAAAATAAAACTTAAGAAATAATATGCAGACCTATAAAATAAAAACTAAAAACATTGCTGAGAAACATTTTAAAATGCCCTTAAACACACAGATACCATGTTCATTGATTTGAAAACTCAGTATTGTTAAGATGGCAATTCTCCTCTAAACTGATCTACAATTTAAATGCAATTCTATTAAAAATCTCAATAGGCTTTTGGGAGAAATTGGCAAGTCAATAAGAAAGTATCTAGAATAATTATAGGATCTAGAATAATTAAAACAATTTTATCAAAGAAAAACAAAAGTCAGAGGACATATATAACTTGATTTCAAGACTTTCTTAAAAGACAGTAGTCAAAAAAGAATGACATTGATATATGGTAGACATATAGAGTGCAGAAATGGATGCACATTTGTATAATAGATTGATTTTCCATAGCTACCAAGGTAATTCTACAGGGAACGAATAGTATTTTTCAATACACAGCTCTGGAATATCTGTACATCCATTAAAAAACAGTTGACTTACACTTCACACCATACACAACTAGGAATGGGGAGTGAATTCTGGGATGGCAACAAAAAAGCAGGGTCAGGGTGGGCGGGTGCAAAGTCGAAGGGATGAGTGGCCTGGGAGTGGGTAGTGAAGTAGACTAATTAGGCAAAAGGATAAAATCATGGTAGTATTTTTAAAATGTTATTTGCATACAACATGTCACATTATTTTATAATAGCCTCACGCTAGTCCCAATTATATCATCGAAAAATAATAATATTCCTAATAATCCCCTTTTCCAGGTACAGAACCAAGACTTAGAAGGGCTATGCTGCTCACCCACATCACTTAGCTGTAGTAGAGGAGTCCAGAACCAACCCCAGCTCCTCGGACTGGATCCAGGCATTCTCCAGTCCAACACACGCTGCGTGTTGTAGGGGAGAAGCAGATAGAGGATGAGGGAGCCTCGCCTTTCACTCAGGGAGTAAACCTCTTCGATCGCTGAGAAAAATCACTGGGGTCTCTATGCAAAAATGTCCAAGATCCACTAGGTGTTTTAAAAGCCATGATAATCTGAGGTGAAAATAGAAGCTCACGAGACTTTTTAGAAGTTGGCTTCAGACACTGCTCAGTTGCAGGGTTCAGTTTTACCTCCTGTCAATGCATCATTCTGCACCTCGCGAAGGTGCCTGATCCGTCGCTTAAGACGGCACTCCATCATCGCTCCACAGGCCAGCAGGGTGTTTCCTCTTTTCAACCCTACAGTTAACAACCCTACAGTGTTGGCTGCTAAGTTTAAGCCACTTGAGATGCCTCACTTAGCAAGAAGCAAGAACAAATTGGATAAGCATGATTTAGAACTAGAGTCTTAATTATAGTATTGTGTACCTGAGATAATTATTCACACGATGTAGTGGTGCTTGAGACTATTATTTGTGATCAACTCAATTAATGAAATTTGGCCTGGCCCACAAGTGAAGTCAATTACTTGGCAATCACAAGTCTCTTTATAGCTTCAAGCTGACTAGTCTTCAAACAACTTTATGTACTAGATACATAAATAGATTTATTTATATAGAATAGAATAGAATAGAACAGAATAGAATAGAATTATATATAAATCTTTTCTATATCTACATTCAATATACATATTAATATAACATATTTTATATATAATGTTATATATTTTATATATGTTATACACACATATAAACCTTTTTTTCCATTTACCAACCAACCCCTTTCAAAGAGTATCACTCTCTATCCAAGTCCCAGAGACATCGGAGTAGATATTCTAACCCTTTTCCTGTCAAAACATTTTTCTAAAACATTTCAATCTAGCTTCATGGAAATCTGAAATGAATAGACGTGACCAAGTCAAACTAATTACTCTACGCCAGCCTCTGAGTGGTGGTGGGAAAAAAAACAGAAGGCCTACATTCACGGTGTACTGGTCATAGGGTGTCAACAAATCAAGGGCATAGTATGCTGAGGTGTACAGTAATCTTTCACTTAAATAACAAGACGAAGAATATGATTAGAATAGAGTTGGTCATCTCAATCATTTAAAACCAATATCTGGTTATATCTACATTAGGGACCAATGCTAACCAAACTGTTTAAATTTGCCCCTGCATTATGATAATTTGACTGGCTTAGTACAAATGGCAGATAATTCCCACTAGAATTAAGCTATGGAGACTAATTTTCAATATGGTGGTTGCAATACAACATCATTAAGGAAATATTCACATTTTGACTACCCCCTAAATTTTTGTAAAGTATCTTATGTCTATCATTCAATTATGAGATACATAGCATCACCTCAAACAGGGCATGAAGATCCATGCCTATACCTGACCTGGCATAAATTCCCTGGACCATAAGGAGAACTGCAATAATATTGATCATATCTATTCTGCATCTGCTCTGTATCAGCCACTCTGCTGAGCACTTTTCATGCAATATTTCACTTAATCCTCAAAATAACCTAATAAGGTAAAGGCTGTTGTTATGTCCAAGTTATGTTGAAACTAAAGTTAGCCATGCTAGGTAACTTATCCAAGTTCACTTAACTAGCAGTGGCAGAACTTCGATTCCAGCCAGGCCTGTGTGTCTGGCTACGAGTGCAGTTTCACGATGCCCGTGAACAGGCTGTACGTAGTGTTTGTAGCTGCTCACCTTGGAGACCCTTCGGTCCAGTGTCTCTCTCTATAGGGAAGGGCCCCAGGGAGAGCCTGTGTCGTTAGACGGAACTGGAACTCAGGCCAATCGAGTCTGGTTTTGCTCTTTAAATGATAGAAAATCATTTTAAGTTTCTCTCTCCTGTTGTTCTCTAACAAAAGTTTAGATATTTCAACAAAAAAATACTTTTGTTTTTTAATTAAATCAATTGTTTTTCATTTCTAGTATCACTGAAGTAGAACGTTTAATAATTAGAGTGCTTATTCACATAGGTTTAGGGTGAAATTGTAACTCTGTTCTACCTTGTAAGGAAGGCTTCATAATTCATTTTTTCTTGGGCTTCAGAGCATACACTGCTCGTGAGCAAAGTACCTTGAAAAAGCAAATTGACATTCTGTGAGCATGGTCAGGCTCACCTGCTTAGCAGGGGCTTGATCACCATCAGAGAAGAAAATCACCAAGCACTTGACAGTATTATTTCGAGGACCAATGAATGAGTCAAAATAATAAGTATTCTATTATTTAAGTTCAAACCAATCATTTGGCAAATATTTATTACTGAGCTTATTGTCTACATTTTTCATCTACTAATCATTCTAAAAAAAAATGAATTCTGTTTTTAAAAATGTTAAGGCATATTCTTCTAGTTAAATGAAACATAAAAATAATGGTTTATAAATAAATTAGGTATTGCTATTTCAAACATACCACTGGCTACATGCTTTGAGGACTTCTCTCACTATAATAAAATTAAATCCTAGGTACATAACCTTTTCTTTTCCAATGCATTGATGGTTTGTGATAACATAAATAGAACCTAAAACAAAGAACCGACAAAGAACATTGAGCTGAATGGAAATGAGCTGTAAACAATCTAAAGGTTGCACTGCCCAAGAATACAAATTCTTATACACTGCTGACATAAGGAAAGTGAGTTTCAGGCTCCTTGCTCGAGAGGGAGACTGGGCTCGAGATTCCTTCCCTGAGTCAGGAACCTGGAAAAGGATTAAAGAGGTCTCAGGAGACTGTGTCTGGGGACCATCAGCAAGGGAAGCAAGATGAACCTGATGCCCACAGTAAATGAAGAAGGGCAAATGGATTACAGCAGTCTGCAGTGGGGCAGGATGAGGGCGAGACAAGAAAGCAAGGGACTTTCTGAAATGATGGGTATGTTCTAAAGCTGGATTGTGTGATCGCTGAAGACAGTAGCACTTCCTAAAAATCAGTGAACTGCATGCTGGCATTGGGTGCATATTATAATATATGAAGTGTAATTTAATGAAACCATTTTAAAAAACTGAATAATTGACAATGACCAAACAGCTTCTAAAAAATAGAAATTATAGAACAAAAATATAATAGTCAAATTTTAAAGTCCTAAATATGGAATATAGACTATAAATTAAATCAAAATATTATATCAAATCTCCTAAATTGGATAACTATACAGTGGCCATGGAAGAGCATAGGAAAATTATACTAACATTTTAAGAATTCAGTAAGTGTGATATATGCAACCTTTCTTCAAATGATTCAAAAAATAAATAAAATGTATGTGTGTTTGTGTGTGTGTATGCGTATGCATGTGTGTATGTGTGTTTGTGTGTATGTGTTTGTGTATATGTGTTTGTGTGTATGTGTTTGTGTGTATATGTGTGCATGTGTGTGTGTGTGTGGCGGGTTGAAGATCAACAAAGCAAATGTTCTCTGTGCTATTACTGACAGTTTGTGAAAGTATAAGTTTATTTTAACATAAAAGTTTAAAATTCATTATTTAAAGGGACTATAAAAATAGACGAACTTCAGTGACATGATTGCCAAAAATTTAAAAAGACAAACAATATCAGAAATAAAAAGGATTTACCACAGACATGATAGAAATAAAAGGATAAAAACACAATAAAAAATTTATGCAAATACATCTGAAAACATACATAAAATAACTAAATTCCAGGAGAATATAACTTACCAAAAACTGTCTCAAGAATAAATTAAATTTTATAGTCCCCTAAAGAAATTAGGATTATAAAAAAAATGAATCAGGAGTTAAATTTTTTCATACAAAGAAAATGGCAGTTCCAAACAGTTTAACCAATGAATATGATTAAATTTTCAAAGAACAAATTATTCCAAAATTTTATGAACTCTTCCAGAGAATAGAAAAAGAGGTAATACTCGGATAACTCGTTTGTAATGTTAGTATAACCCTAATAACAAAACTAGACAAAGATAGAAAGAGAAAAATTTTAGTACAACCTCACAAATGAATAGAGTAGAAAAATTACTAAACAGAATAATGGGACACTGAATACCATAGTATTTAAAAAATAATATATCGAGACCAAATTAGTTTTTTCTAGAAATGGGAGAAAGTTTAACATCAGAAAAGCTATAAATATAAGATACTGCATTTACTTATTAAAAGAAAAAAAAAGAAACTTAATATAATTAAGAATAATGAGCAAAAATCTATTTAAATGGAGAAGCATTAGAAATATTCTTTTTAAAAGTAAAAGAATTAATCATTTCTCAACGTGTATGTATATCAAATCAATACACTTTACACTTTTAATGTATATATGCAAGAAAAATTAAATCAATTAGAAAAACAAACAAAGAAAGAAGTATGAGGCAAATTATCCACTATCGTAATTTTATTTGACGTTACATAAACACACACACACATATATGTATATATATATACGTATATATACGTGTGTGTATATACATATGTATACATATATATATACGTATACATATATATATGTATGCATACATATATATATATATGTATACATATGTGTGTGTGTATATATATATATATATATATATATATATATATGCTTATATATTAAGGGGAGTAGGCTGGTTTTGTTAATTTGCCTACATAGTTCATATGTACATTGCATATATTCTTTTCTACATATCAAATACAAAAACGTTTAGTCAAAAAATTCAAGGTAGACTTAAGGAAAATCATGCCAAAAATCCAGAGGTTTGTTTACTGTATTTTTTATTTTGTGTCTTTTTATCAAGATTTTATGGCAGTTTGTTTTCCTAGGAAATCCATGAGATTTCTAGTGAATGGGAGTTTATGTTCTTTTAACCCACTGATTTGCAGACAACAAGGATGTGGATTCTGAGGCTCAATAAGATATAACTCTAACACAACTTTTAGAGCAAGTTTCTTTTGGCTGAAATAAATTCTGGCATTCTGGGAGCTTTGAGGAGCATTACTAAAACTAAACTAAACCTTTATCTATACAAATGAGGTGATCTATATGAAAACACTCTACAAGCATGAGCACATGCCCAACTGTAAGGAAAGGCCTGTACAAAAACACTCATCTGTAGAATGAAGACAATAATACCTCCCTAAACACCGTGTTAACCCATGGTGATAAAATAACCATAATGTTGTCGATAAAGATATAAGAATCAAAAACCTTCTTCTTACATAATTCTCAAAGTAAATTACCATGATTCTCAACAAATGTATATTGAAGAACCTGTATTTCATTTCTTTATAAGAACCAGTGACATTTGAATAGCCGTCTTAAATAGCTGAATTCAAGCAGTAATATTGCTTCTTGCTTCTCCTACAGCCCACTGGGGAAGTCCTTGAGAAGACAAAAGATCACTTTTATCATCAGTACAATGTTTTAAAATCACTAAAAAAGTTTTATAAAAACATGAGTCTCATTTTGCCTGATCATGAGGAATTTTCATAAAATTCAGTAGAGTCATCTTTCTCCTGACTCCACATCTATCCTCTTTCAGCAGAAATCACAAGAAAGGGTGTGAGGCCATCTGTTCACAGCAAGTAAGCACTTCACCCACATCCGTAAGACCAAGAAGACGTCTCAGAACTCAGCGGTTCCTCCACCCTTCCCACTCTGCAACATAGCTTCACACACTGCCTTGTCTCATCCTCAGATGAGCACTGATCTTTTAATGCCCTTCACAACTTTTTTTTGTCCCCGCATGCTCATCCCTCTATGGCCTGTGAGCATCCTTTTTCTGTAGCCTCACAGGGCCTCAGACACTGTCATGTGCTCTAAGATCCCAGCAGGTCCATCGGTGCAAAGAGAGTCATCTGCAGCTGCACAGAGATAACAAAAGGACAAGAACCATTCCATTTGGAGGTCAGTGGAGGCCTCTCTAAACCTCCTAGCTCTGGGCTAATTGCAGCAACCATCCCCAGTGTCAGATACCAAGCCCGCCAGAGACACTAGTGAGAACAAGCAGTAGAGAGGGAACATCCCACCCACCACCCGCTCTGCACCTTAACGTTCATCGGTTCCTCATCATTCCTGACACCTCAGATGAACGCAAGCATCTGAAATTAGAGAGTGAATGAGAGGAAAACTCTTTGGAAGGGAAAGAAATTTGGAGAGCAAATTTTGAACAGTACCTGAGATTGTAGTACTTGAATGTGACTGCCAAAAAGAGCCTGGATTTTAAGTTGGAAAAGGCAAGAATAATTTGAAAACTCATTGAGTTTTTTACTGCTAAGCCAGAGAGGGGCAGGGGGAGAGATTCAGAATCAAGGAGAGCCTATGCAGTTATAAAAGACTTCTTTTGCACAGATCTGATTTGTGGCTGTTGAAGTTATACCTATTGCAAATATTTGATCACCTGCAAAATGATAAATAACGTGTTGTTTGATGAGAAAAGTAGTTTTCGAACAGTATGTATAGCATGATCCCATTTTTTAAATAAAAAAAGCTTGGGGAAAAAAGACTGTGATACACTGTGTCGTTAAGAGTGGCACTATTTTTGGGTGATAACATTATGGGTCAGTTTCCTCTTTTATTTTTTCAGTTGTAATATCTAGTGTTTTTAATAAGTAGCAGGTTTGTTTATTTTGACAAGAGGGGGGATTTTTGTTTTAAAAAGGAAAAATGGCCAACAGTGTTGAAAGCCTCAAAAAAAGTGACTTCAGTAAGGATAAGAACTGTAAAAAATAAAAGGCAATTAGATTTGGCTAGTGGAATAATCATTACTGATCCAACAGAAAATGATTTTTTAAAGTAATATATAAAATTCTAATATCACTGATTTTAAAGGTAGTCTTGGTATCACATAGTACTTCTCCTATATATACAGAATAGAGGATATGGGACTCATTCATTCCCACACTGGAATCCTAGATGTTTCTCCTCATTCTGATGGAAGCTACTGTCTGATGAGAAATGATTTTGTCACACCGCCACACTTTGCATGACAACACAAAGACAAGTGAATGCAAGCGAAATTGCACCCACCTTCTTCTTGCAATGCTGCCCTGCCTCCAGGCCGGCCTTCTAGGTCGGACGCAGAATCAGGGGCTAATTTAAGGGCTTCTATCTCACAATTCATTCAGTTCACTTACATTTTTATTTCTGTAAGACTGTCTCTATATATGACAGGTTAGTATATAGTTGATACAGTTACTTCTGAATATTTTTAGACCTATTTCAAATTGTAGAATAAAGTTTTATAGAGATGTACACAACACAGCAGGTGGTCAATATCCAAATTAGTTACAGCTGCCACATTTAAATAACAAAAGAAATTGAATAGATGATGAGATACTGTACATATGTAGATGAATACAGTATAAAATGATGATAAAAGAGTATGAACCTTGCAATGACCTATCGCATCATCGGATTTTACTGTTATTCCACAGTTTCAGTTCCTATTTCTAACCTTAAAAGGATGATTTCAGAGTCCTTGAGAAAAAAAAAAAAAAAAAAAAACAAACCCTTAATGCATAATGCAATGCCAGAGAGCAGTGGGTGCTCAATAAATGTTAGTTGATGCTGACAGTAGAACCAGATTTAGATAATGAAGTTTTATAAAACTGAATACATGTATATTTCTTAATAAATACTAAGGATGTGACTGGTCCAAGAGGAAAACACAGACAAGTCCTCGTGAGTTTCACATTAAATATTTAGAGAATCGTCTGATTCAGGGACACCTGCTAAGCCATGATAAGAATAATGCACTCTGGGCTGTTCAAAATTGTTTGACCCTATGAAACATTAAAGGCATTTTAGTCTCAAAGGGTTCTCTTATGAAAGGGTAAAAGTAACCTCATTCTTCTTGCAGAGCAACCAAAAGGGAAATCTTACATCAGCTTGCTAAACTTAACAGCCTAGTTGGTCTGTAGGGCAAACTGCAATGGCCCACGGAACATCAACTGTCTTTCTGAGATGAGAGATGAACAGCTCCATCTCTATCGCATGCAGTAAGAGGTCACTTGGACAGCATGGATTAAATGTATCTAAAGGTTCTTCTGTCCAGAAACCTCTTTCCCCAGCCTACTATAGAACCAGCTCATAAAATCCCACAGTTGGTAGAGACCTCAAAGGCATCCTGCCCAACAACTTCATCTTACAAATGAGAAGAAATAAAAGGACTGATCTTAAGTCACTTTAGCATAAGTGAAGCAACAGCATAAGGGACTAAAACCCAGACTGCCTATCTGCCAGAAAACTACTCGTCCCCTTATTTTGGCTGTCTCCCTTTCTTTCCGGCACGACATCCCCACTCTTATGACTGCTACTGAATAAGAAAACCAATTCAACAGCATCTGCGCTAAAGTCTTTTCAAAAGCACATGGACATGGATGTGTTCACATCATTAGCTGCCGCCGCTGTGTATCCAGGCGGAAAAGACTTCTGCCTTCTTAGCTCTGCTCACCTGCTGCACCCCATCTCTACAGAGCCATTCTCCAACTTCACCTCTGAGAGGAATCCTGCCCAAGGTTAACATTCAAGTCAAACAGCAACCTAACCACTTTCTCCCAGAACACGTTCTCCCACCTCCAGATTCCTATAACATTCACACATAACGTTCATCTTCCCACTCATTAATATAGACCTTTTTTTTTTTATCATTTGACTCCTTCATGGTTCTGTGTCTCGTCTCCCAGTCAATTTGTGCATTCCTCGATGGCTGACCCATGCACCTGATTTCATTAGTGTCTTCCACAGAATCTCACAGATATTCTTCTTAAAACAAATGAATATGTTTAATGCTTGGTCTCCTTCCAAACAGAATTTCTAGCAATAATAAACAGCTGTTGGGCTTAAACGAGGGTGAATTCAGGAGCGTGCATTGCTGAGACTGAACGATTGAGAGCAGCATACGAGGCGGACCACGAAGGCCCAGGTCTCCACCTACCGCACCGCCGCCGAGCGATGCCTGCTGTCACCTCCACAAACAGACACGTCTCCCCTGAAAGCCCTGCATGTTTTATCTCACGTTAAGTGACACCGTAAAGTCTCCAACTGTGACATCTCAGACATTAAAAAGCAGACTCTTCACAACTCATTCGGAGGATCTGGAGACACGAGGTGACGGAGGTTCGGAGGGCATGCTCTCCTTATTTGCATCTTAGGAAAAACAAGCCCCCTGGCCTGCGTTCAGAACATAGAGCTCCAGGCACGCCTCGGGTTTATTTGCCGCACATCATTTCAGATACACACAATGTCACTAAGACGCAGGATATATTCAAGAAATTCCAAAGTTTCCACTTTTTATTGTTAATTTGCTATCGAACCATGATGTACTATGTCACTTATTTAATATATCTATATTCTTTCTTAAAAGTCTTATTCCCTGAAGGCAAATTAAATAAGCATTTCTTGAGACTTTTTTAAAATAATTACAATTAATTGCCATCCTCACTAAAATAATAGTGTTTGTCTCATAGCTTATTTATCTACTGTGAACTTTTTAAACCTATTAATTCTTTTTTCTCAAGCTTTTGGAACTCTACCTGGTCATGATTCTAAATGTTGTGCTATTAGCAGGCTTTTAATTAAAACTGCTATAAAATCAGTGTTAATTTTCTTGGCATTCATAAACACATGTATTCATCAAAATGAACAAAATGTTCAATTTAAAAATAGTGTGGTTTTCGATATAATATAAATTGAAGACATAGATATTCATACCTCTTTTAACAGTTGGTGTCTGCGGTTGTAAATATACCACGTTTCCCTAGGTCTCATCAACCTGAAGACACGATTAAGTTCCAATGGCAATAACAGAACAGCCACTGCCCGAACTTCTGCCTCACTCAAAGTTGCAGGGGTAAACACTGCTGATGATAATAGTATCTCACATTAATCCACGCCAATTTACTCTACCCAAAAGCAAGCCACAGCATGAAGTCTTATCCAAAAAAATAAGAGCCTAACGATTGAAAAACAATTCAAGCAATTTAGATCTTTATTACGGCCTCTTAGAAACGTTCAAGATATATGGAAAAACTTGTAATTGTCTTTTTCCATCTCTGCTGCAACTCTCCCAAATATGATAGCTTCCGCATTGTCTCTCTCATGGCCCCTTCCAACCCAACTCTTCTCTCTTCTTCCCCTGCCCTACCCAGAAAGGCCCTTTATAGTCTAGATTGACCTGGGCTCACTCTGCACCCATCTCACTCATTATGTTCTCAAACTGTCCAACAAAGGAAGCAATGGGTGTCAGTCACTTTTCTCTCCCCTGTCCTGATACTGACATTTGGATCCATGGACCCCAAGTGCTAATCCCAGAGTAGGCTGATGAGGCCCCTGCTAGGATTCACTCCAGGGACCCAGCCTGCTTCTCTGTCCTGTGCTTCAGCAGTTAACCCACATCACCAATGTAATGAGGCTGCGAAGCGGAATCCTCCCTGCTCCCCGGATCCTATAAAAAATCTTTGAAATGCTCTTCGTCACATCATAGGCTTCTCTCCAAAGAGCACTGGTATCAGAGTAGGGAGAATTCAGGGCAACAATAAGAAAAATCTAGGTTAAAGGATGGTATCAAGCAGCCCACAGTTTTCTGTTCTCATAGTGGCCCTTCATTTTCGACCAATCCTCTTCTACAAGACTTCTAAACAGAGCTCCAGAAACATATATTAAAGAGCTTTCGAATGCAATATATAGTCTTTGATCTACCAATTATGCATATTAACTACAATTTGCACAGACATTCAACATACTCGCACTACCAAAAGTTATTAAGCGGGAGAATGGCATGGCCCTGCTGACATTGTGTAAAGGTCCCTCTGGTTGCTCTATAGAGAATGGGTGGGGCCAGAACAAAAGTAAAAGCAGAGAAACAAGGTAGAAGTGTCCAAAAATACAAAAAAAAAAAAAAAAAAAAAAAAAAGGAAAGAAGGTGGCTTGGACGAGGGTGTTAGCAGTGCAAGCAGAAAAAAGTAGCTGAGTCGAGGCAGATTTTTATAGTGAGCAAGTGCCCATAGGGCATCTTCAGTAGTTAGATATGAGGAGGCGTCACTCTCAGGCCTGAGCGAGAGGGGAAATGTAGAAACAGTAACTGAAAAGAAAGCAATCAGAGACAAGCAGGGAGGGTGGCCCAAAATCGGAGTTTTCTTTTTGATGTGCCACATGTGAGGTACCTATTAGAAATCAAAGTGGAGTCAGATGAGCAGTTGAATATAGAAGTCTAAAATTCAGGGAAGAAATTGGAGCTGGAGTTGTAAATTTATGAGTGATTAGCCCATAATTGTATTAAAGGACAGGAGACCGAAATCATCTAGAGGGAATATGGTCAAAAAAAGGAAGACCACGAAAATGGAAAACGGGGATGTCAATAGGGAAAGCCAGAGGAAGCACCCAACCAGGGAAACAGAAGAAAACTTGGACACCTAGTGCCCCGGAAGTAAATAAGGTGTCACAGTGCTGCTGAGAGGTCGAATGAGATGAACACAAATAACAGACACTAGTTTTGGTAAGCTGAAAGTCAGCGGGGGACATGATGAGAGCGATTCTACTGGAGGGATGGGGAGAAAATAGTGATTAAAGTACATTTCAAAAAAGAGAATGAGAGGAAAACAAACTGATACACCAAGTCTAGGCAAGTTTTTCAAGGAATTTTTCTGTCGAGGGGGCAGAAAAATAGCAGAAAGGAAAAATAAAGTCAAAAAAAGGGTTTTCCTTTTAAAAATGGAAACTATTGCACCACATTTATAAGCTGAAGGGAATGATACGGTAGCAAAGAAATGACCTGATGAAGCAGATACGATGTCACAGTGGCCGCGAAGGCCAGAGAGGAAGAGGGAATGGACGAGCCAGTGACGCGGGGAGAAGCAGGGACTGTGTGTGTAGAGTCGAGGGGACGCGGACAGGAGCGAAGGCTCAGGCAGGCGCGGTGAAGAGACGTGGACGCAGTTCTCACCTGAGCAGCTCTGTCATCGGTTGAACATAGGATGAGATAAGAAGTATTCGAAGATTCAAAAGAGAGAATAAAGCATTAAAATCATCGCCTCAGAGAGAAGGAAAATGAATTTACAAAAAAAAAAAAAAAACAAACATAGCAGGATTGACCTGCAGGGCTGGGTGTTCTTTTGAGCCCTGTGGTCACAAATCCAAAGTGACCAGTCAGCATAGTTGGGTATTTCCCCCAGCAGCATTGTACCATTTGAGTCCAGTTGTGAAGTGAAGGAGAGTTATCTTTGACAGGGTCAGGGTCAGGGTGAGAGAAAAACAGGGGAGTTGAGAGTGTACGCACGGCAGTGATCAAAGGCTGTGGACTCAGAGGCAAGCGAACAAGGAGAGAACTGAGGACATAGATGGGTGGCAGTAGGAAGGAATGAACTGTGAAAAAGTGGTGTGAAAACCGCGGAAGGCCAATGGATTGAAGGGCCTGACAGAGTCAAGAATAAATGAAGAGGGAATTCCAGGAAAAGCGAGCTAGCTAAAAGACAGCAAGTGTTGGTTTCACATGGGATGCTTAAAACTGATATTTGGGTGGTGGGACCAGCATTGTCATAGACGGGGTTTAGGGTATGAGATGATGAGGGAGACAAGATCCCAGGAAATGAGAAAGTCCAGGCCTCTACTGGCCAGGCTACGGGTAGGTTGTCTACGTGGTTATTATCAAAATGATGGCGAAATTGTTGCTTTGCAGCCACCTCAGAGCTTTCCGGCATAATCTAAAAACTGTCCCCAGTACACAGAAGGTCAGGAGAGACTGAAGAAAAAGGGAGACCACTCCAGATTGGAAGTGGCAGGTTCTGTAAACAAGGGACCTTACTTACAAGGCTTGTCTTGGGTGAGAATGAGACCAGTGGTTTTTTGCACCTGCCCCACCAGAATCTGAAAAGTTTATATAGAGGCTTTAACTGAACCAGTCAGGTACCCAGTCTGGATACTGTCATCACCACGTTCCTATCTCAGGGCTGTGTCCTTGGACAGTTCTAGCACAGGGCGGGCAAGTGGAGCACACATTCTAAGGACAGCAGGGGGCATGGGGCGCCTCTGACTGCCTGGGTCTAGCTCACAGGTCAAACTTGCTATCATATCTTCTCGATGACCGTCCCCAACAGGAGCCGTAGTAGAGATAACTATTTTAGCCAGAAGTTAAGTCTTCAATAAAATTGTCAGACTGTATGGAAGTAATAGATTTACATGATAAACTCTACTGTTAAACTATGAGCTCATTGAAGATAGGAACTATTTACTTTTCCTCTTTACTTTCCTAAAGAACGTCTAGAACATAATAACTATTTAATAAATGTTTGATAAGGCACCAGCCATGTCTTCCATGTCTTAAATTTTCCCTTGGCCAAGATCAAACCAGCACATAAAAAAAGGGAAAAGTAAGCCACACAGTAGAGACAAACAAAGACACACAGGTGACTGTTTGGTACCGCTTTCGACAAAATCTATTTAAATGTTAAACCACCTTTTACAGGAGAAATCATTGCAGTCACCATGGCCTTCCTCTGCTTCCTGTTGAAAGCACGGTGAGTTTCTTCTATTGTCCCCAGCAATTCAATCCTGGTCCCAAATTTTCATATCTCACACAAAAAATTAAAGTCCCCATGGTAACGAAACACTCATTCCTTGTAGAATAATTTAACTTCATTATTCGAATATGCCTTTTGCAATCTCACCTCCCACTCTAAGCAGTTTATAAACATATCGCTTCCAACTCGATAGAGTACATGTCTTCATACGAGCACTGACGTTTCAGAACCTCTCACTGAGCAGCATTCAGCATCCTCCCTGACTGATCAGTTTCTTACACTAGTTCAGCTTCTCCCCGCTGGCCAGGGGCAGAAGGACCAGAACAAGATTAAAGGGACAGTCCTGCCAACAGCTACATGAGGGGCCAATGTGCAAGGCTGCTGAAATGACACTAAAATAAATTGTCAAATTTTAAATTTATCCTCTATTACAAGCTTATAATACCCTCAAGAAAACAACCCTCTTTGCTGCAGACCTTGCTCCACCGAATATTTTTTAATGAACATTTGCGGTTACAGGCAGATAAAAGTCAGTTGTAATAAACTGAAATTCCAAAAATGGAGTGATGTCAGTTTATTGAAGTACAGTTTCTTTTATTGCTGAAAATTGAAATTCTTTGCTTCCTAAGGAGTTGTCTGGCTTGGCATATAGAAAAAAGAAAGCCAAAGAGAGAGCAGCAGCCATATTGATGATGATTGTATTTAATTGAAGGTTAAATGATTTGGCCGACATCACACAGCTAGTAGGGGGGAGAGCAGTCTTTAATTCCAGGCAATCTGGCCTAGAACCTGCACCCTACACTATTTTTGTCTTTTTATTTTTTTTTAACACTGGTATGGCAAGCGAAAGTAAATTGCTGAGTACACGTTTCTTTGCACATTTTGTTCCAAGAGACACGCATTTCCCTCCATCTCCACGAAGTAGACACTGAACAGCTATTTAAAAGGTGCCAAATTATCAGCCTCCCTGAGGTATGCACATATTCTCCATCGAGTCCAGGGCCAGAGATCGCATTGTTGTTCTCTGTGTGATTTTATGATGCTTCCCGCGAGATGGGGAGTTTGTTTCCTGGTCTTGACGTGGAGCCAGGCCATGTGACTTTCTTTAGCCAATGCGATATTTACAAGCAGAGGTTGGAGATGTGCGTATGTATCTAGGTTTGTCTTCTTATGCTCTGCCATAAGCATGAGAAGAGTGAGCCCTGAGTGGCCCAGTCATCCCAAAGCCCCAGCCAGATCTCAGATGCAAGAACAAGAAAAAAAAAAAGTGTTTATCATTGTCTGTCTCCGAATTTCAGAGTGGTTTTTAATCTGCATCAGTTGGGCCAAGGTGACTGATGCACTCTGTTTAAGACCCAGGAGGCCCTACTCCATCCTTTTCTTTCTGGATTCTGGTCCAGCTGAGCCTGCTGACAAATATTCTCAATAGAAAATCCTTTCAATTGTCCTTTGAAAGTAAAAATACCTCGATCGTTCAGAATTTATGTAAAACTCTACACCCTTAATGTGAGCAACCATAAAACTTAAAAAGTAAATACAGAAGGGAGTTTGGGGGGCTTTTTGTGTTGTTTTCTTTCTTTTTAAATCTTTGTTATTCTATACTTTCTTATTATTAGCACAAGGAAGGAAGAAAAAACAAGAAGACGACCTCTCAAGAAATAGAATCGTTCCCCTTATTTCGGTAATAGTTGTTTAAACAAAAATAGGCAAAACCATATAAAGGGCCAGGAAGCAGGAAACCAATTGTGGAACCAGCGGAAGAAAGAGAAGAGAGCAGCCAGGCAGGACTTAAAGGGACCCAGGAAGACAGCCCACCCAAGCCAGGGGAGTTTCTCTTCAGAAGGAGGGGGAATTGGGGAAGAGTTCCGAACTCCAGTTTTTTGCAGAAAAGTGTATAGCTGGCACCATTCCGAAGTGGAACCCCGAAAGTGTTTTTCATAGAGATGGTTTTCCACATTGTGATTAAGTTTTACAGTGTTAGCATTACATCCAGTCATTTGGGCCACAGATTTTATTTAGAACCTACTACATACCAGGCAGGTGTTATAATAAAGTATGACGATGAAATCCTGAAGTCTACCAAAGGACACTAAGCAACGCAAAAGAATTGTTTTGGAGGGTGGTGGGGAATGAGTGTCATTTCAAAGACCTAGCTTACAAATGACTTTGAGAATATGTCTCTATAAGTTAGGAACCATGTTGTTCTTTTGTCCACTAAATACATTAGAGTGACTCAAAGAAACTGAAGGTTAAAAATACATATGTTGGTTAATTTTTAAAAGTGAACTGCAATGAGATGACTACACAGAAAGAGCGGGTTGAAATCGTATTATGTGTGATTGATAAGTCAGTCTGGAATGGCTTCATTCCAACTGGCTGGTACTTCAACAAATACAACCAGTAGCTTTAATAGGTGCTTAGCTGAAAAGAATATAGTTTACTGCCTGCTGTTTTAGACATCTAATGACAATTCAGGAAAATGCATTTGCACTACATTCCATCTTCAATTAAACACTGTCTATATGGAGAACAATTTTCAGAGATATCTCAAGCACAGTTTAGATTTTAAAAAGGATAATTTATATCCTGGATGTTTGGAAAGCTACGCTGAAAAGCCATATTTAGAAAATCAGAAAAGATTTCCAAATGCCTAACAGTTTGTTGAACTGGGAGTTCACTGGGACAGAGTGAGAGACATACTGTCACACTCATAAATCCTATCCAAGGAGGGAAGCTATCTCATTAGATCAAAGCATGAATTAATCGACTCTTTCCACACGATAGGATCTATTTCACCTCACACACCAGTTTATGTGAAAATGAGAGAGAACAGCAGAGTAAGGCATAAAGGACTCAGAAGTAGTAATAGTATTCATAACCGACTGAGTAATCATAAATTAAACACAAGATGGTGCACCTCACTTTTGAAATTGATGATGCTGAAGATGTAATAAAGAAGGGGTCTGAGAGAAAGCAACCACAGTTTTGAAAGAGAAGTTAATTATGGCATTTTCAAAAACGTAAAAGCAAAGCAGAATAGAAGTGGTTATTTAGCAAACAATCTTGATACTTAGAACCAGAATTTTAAGAATCAGTAATAACATAAAGTTTGAAAGATTGGTTACATTCTATAAAAAGATTATTGAAATCAATACACCTTTAACTACCCATCTCTATTAATGTCTGTATAAATTTCCTCATAAAGTCACTAACGCAAAGTTAGATTCCAGCCCCTTATTTATATCAGTTCATTTTACTTAAATGATAAATGCTGTATATCTGATGGATGTATAGCATACCTATGCAGATAGACAGGTAAAACCTTTCCATTTCTTCATAACAGGTCTGTTTAAATCACAGATGTCACTGTTCTCCTACTGGTGACTTTGCCATATCAGTGTTAAATTCTAGCTGTTGAATAGAAAACTAACACGCTTTTGAAAACTTTTCTAAACCAAATATATAAGCTTTCAGTTAAAATTTTGTTTTCTTGTTATCTTTATTTGAAATGCTTGTAAAAATAATGTTTATATGAGCCTAGGGAACACGTTAAATATCAGAGAAGAACTAACCAGCACTTGGTTCACTTTTTATCTTTTCATTTGGCAGAAAGACACTTCCAAATGTATAAAGGATATTATCTCCCAAATCAGAGAAGGCTGGTTTCTGGACTTATAAGTGGATATGTCTTGCCAATTGGGTATAATAGGCATTTGAGAAATAATTTACTTAAATCAAGAAAAGACTATGGTTGACACCTTTGTCTCCATACAAAAGAGATTAATTTTATGATTACGAAGAGGTTAAATTTATGAATCTGTGCAGAAAGTGAGTTTATTAATTTATGCAGAAAAAACAAATAGGTGATTTCGAATAGTAAACAGACAAGAGCACAAAAATTATTATTTAAATCAGCTATTATTCAACATCTATTATTTATTCATTCAGTCTACAATAGTGAGTGAGAATTTATATGCCCAACACTGCTGGATTATTAAGCTCAGTTGATTTTGAAATCGTCTCTTAATTTCAGAATATGCATTCCAACCATTTGGGGACACATATGATTTCAAGTTGTCTGTATTCTAATTTTCACTCTTTTAATAAGCGATCACGTGACCTGAGGCAAATAAATTTACCACACTGGCAAAAAATGGTGCTTTAGAGCACATGATCGCAAAGTGCTCTTTCAGAACTAATATTTTGTGCACCAGTGCCTGACAGGATGAAAACACAAAGCATCAAGTTACAAGTATAATTATAAAGTTAAACTTAATTTTCGTATATAAAATACGAAAATCAAATTTGAGACTACGATAAAAAATACGATAAGTGGTAGAAAATCATGTCCAGCATATGCCACATCTGATGATTATACCCTTTACACACAAAGTAAAATACCCTTTCTATACCAAGGAAAGCACCGGCGAGATGCTACTTGGCAACCAGCGCCACTGAGTCTGAGACTCACAGGAATAAAACTTGAGAAAAATATCAGGAGGCAGCTTTCCCTTCCATGAAAGCATCCGCAGCACACGTTCCTCAAAGCCCTGGGAAAATAAGACATGGTGTGTGCGGCGCGTGGGCTCGTGCGCCTGTGTGGTGTGTGGTCTCAACACTGTGCGTGGTGTAGGTGCGCGCGTGTGCGCAGGTAGCCCTTTCTCCATGAAGTTGCTCCCCTTTCAGAAGTCCCTTGGCATTCAGGTGCGATTCTGGACCGAGTTCCCTTTCAAGCGCCCCAAGTTCTGCACGAGGCCACTCCAGAGGTCTGAGGGCCGAGTCGCCTTCCATGTCTCGGGCGAACAATCACCCAACTTCCAACTGGAGCTGGGTTCCACAGTGCTATGCCGATCCTTTGAATGCTTTGCTCTCCTTCTTACGATAAATAAAAGTTTAGTAAAATATTCTGTCAAATAGTTCACTATCTCTTCTTTTAAGAAGGTCATAAAAATTCCCCTAATTTTTAACAACAACAACAACAAAAAACTATCTCCATTTCGTGTCACTATAAGACATATCAATACATCCATCGGGGCCAAAATATGCTGTGGAAAGATGCATCTTAAATGAAATCCTTTAAAGTCTTCAGTCGCCTGCACTTGTTTTTCTAAGAGCAGCTGCAGGAATAAGACATTAATTATGGAACTGAAGGTAGATGAAGGCATGCTCCACGGTGCTCAGAAACACTCGGAGCAGCCTCAATCCCGCATCCCCTCTGAGCACTGCTTTGCCCATGGGTGTAGCACCTCCTGACACCAACAAAGTCCCTCTTTTTTTTTTTTTTTTTTTAACCAGAGACTTTACTTGAAAGAGAACTTAAAAATCCACATGCTACCTAACTTTATTTACCTGGGCAGTTATTAAGTCAGTAACTTATCCTCACGTAAACTGCTTTCGTGTTTCCAGGCCCCAGAATAGAGAGAAATCCCAGCTCTTTCTCATCACATTACAGGGAACCCTTTGGCCTCTCCCCGGCAAACAGGCACTTAGGTAGAGCTGTCTCCTGCTTTGTGGGGGAGGCTCTGCAGACACCCCAGTCAGAAACGAAGACAGCATTGCTGCCATCTCCTCCGTGACAGAAAGCCAGCTTCAGAACACATTTTAAATCTCTTTTTAAGGACAAGAAGGGCTTTAAGAATTTAGATGAAAGATGACAAAATTCCATTAAGTGACAGTAAACCGATATGCCCACAAAGGCAAGACATGAGGCGGCAGGCTCATATTGCAAGAGAAGTGATTTGGATTTGATATTACAAAGAATTTAATGATGGAACAGTTATGATAATTGGGATATTTTATCAACAAAGTAATTGGATGGGCTTTGTTTCAAATGAAGACCTTCCAAAATGGAAGAGAGGTGGCATAGGATCTTTCAAGTCCTCCTCCGGTGTTGTGATTTTGATTTTTCTTTATTGTTTTCATCTCTGTTTAGATTCTATTTATGATACAAATTAAACTATTCTAAACTTGATTCAAATTGATTTTATTTCTGAATCACCGTGGTCAATAGTCCCTGCATCAAAAGATATCCACAACATGCACACAAGGTACCTGTGAATAGTTATGATGTTAGACTATCACTTTATAAATTATGAATTTGATCCCTGTCACTCCTATAGATTCACGTTTTGCTTCTTCTTCTTCCTCAAGGGCACCCCCTACAATTGTTTCTAGTGTTAAAATTTTTCATGTTTACTTTTTCTTCATCTTGCTTTCACAATTGATGTAAATTATTAATAGCTCCTTAAGACAGCATTGTCTAAAATATGCTGAAGAGAACATTCGATTCTGGGATATTAATGGAACTTATTTGAAAAAAAGCTCCCATGGTCAAATATATTTTAAGAAATGTCGTGTTAAATACACACATATATGTGCATATATATTTACTAAATATATTTGTTATATATATGTGCATGTATGTTTATGTGTCTGTATACATATATATATATATATATATATATGTATATATGTATATAACAAACACACATATATATGTATAGTAACTTAGAGCTTTATGTATTATGACTCACCAGGAGATAGCTATAGTAGAAAATATTGCCTAAACTTATTTGGATGCAAAATCTTTTTTTTTTCCCCCTGGAACAACTCAGGAGGACTTTGGGTTCTCTAGAAGACACTCTAAAAATTCCCAGGGAGGGAACTATGTTAGAATTTCTAAGGGGTCTTTGACCCTCAGGTTTTACCAACTCCTACAACTATTCAAGAAGGTACTATGGTCATGCATTTAGGAACCTAACTCGAACTCCTAATTCATTCTCTATATATGTGTTAAGTTGACTCGCAAGACTAAAGTAATAGAAATAAAGGGTAATATTTGGATCTGAAATTCAACTGTTCTCAATAGCATGTGGTCTAGAATAAACAGACTGGTCAAATTTTAATTTTAGATGTATTGTTTGCATTTACCTCTAAACATACTTTAGTGCTATCTTTCTATATTAAAAATTAATTTTATTCAATATAATTTAATGAATTCAAGAATTATTTGTTTAATGCTTACTATGTACAAAGCATTATGCAAGAAACTTAATAAATATTTGATAATATTATTAATAAGTATGATAATAATATTCAATGGGATGGACTACTTTATAGATACAATGCAAACATTTTATTAAAAGTTAACCAAAGAAGACTTTGTTAAATAAACACCTAAAACAAATCAACTATGGGCTATCTTTTCAAAGAATCGAAGTGACATTTTTATTTCTCTTTTGGCTTATTTCCACATAAGATGACAACTTCTTTAAGTACTTAGTTCCTTGTTTGTGTAAATTTACATTCTCTTAATATTTACTCGCATATTTTTTTCTTATATAATGACAAAAGTATCCATCAAAATAGTACTTATAGAGCCTGACTCTTCTACCCTAAAATATTTCATACTTTTAAAGGTACTTGAGATTTTTCAGACCATAAAAATATACTCGATACTAGAGGTAACACATAGAATATGAACAAAATGGCTGTAGATCATTCTATTCTATGCCTGCTCAACAGTGGACAAAGTTCAGCACCACTAGTAAATTTTTGCTTCTCTATATTAATTAGCCTAAGGGAAATGATACACTCTCCAACTATGCCCAATTTGTAATCTGTAAGATACTAACTTCTCCATTTGCATGCATGATTCCTTGCTAAACATCAAAACAAAACGACTCTTGATTTTTAGAGTCTAAAGAAACACAGACTTCTGTGGTATGTTTGAAATAAAAGATCAAATCAATGCAGAAAACACCGACATAATAAATTAAAAGAACAGAGGTGAGGCACAGAAAGTGTCTGTCAAGTTGAGGACTTCGGGCAGTTATTATCATATAGATTGGTCTTAAAGACGAGTGAAAAAGTTCAATGAAGGGTGCAATTTCTACCAGGAGGACAGAGCGATATGAGAGGACTAAATTATCTAGAAGATTTAGTTTCATTACAACAGTTTATTGCTAAATCTACCAAACAGAAACTGAGGTCTTTCACACAAGGACTGTGAAGAAGTACTTGGTAAATTAAATGTTATTAAATTTTGAGTGCATTGTGTTCATCCAGACGCATCTGTAAGATGGTTTAATAATTTACACTTATGCCAGTTATATAAAAACATGTGGGTAGCACTCACACTGGACATGTTGCTCTGGTAAACACATTTGATTCAACTTTTATAACCAAAATGATTCAGCTGGCTCGCTAATGTTTTGAACCAAAGAAGCGCATTTCATCTCCAGAACTCTGTATTTTTTAAACATTAGCATTAATCACCAGAACATACCTGTCAGTGCAGGGAGGCCTATAGCCAGGTATGTTCTATTCTAACAAGAAAAAAATTTTTAGACTTGAGAACTCTAGCATCGGAGAATTAAATTTCACAAAATCCTAAAATTCCAGGAACAGCTATAATGTTTTCACACAATCAAGCCTTTTAAGTCAAAGAAATTCAAGAGTACACCTGAGCTTACCTTTGAGAGGAAAGAAACTGTGCACCTGAGGAGGGTGTAATATAAACTCTCACCCCGAGATGTTGCCCTTCTCTTAAATCAAACCAAGAAACATGGGTTACAAGTAGCCCCAAGGATGGGAGGAAGTACGAATCGGTAAGATCTATACACCCAAGTGTTTCTTAATTTCAACTTTTTCTTTCACAGTAGCAATTTATTTTTAAAGTCACCTAATCCACATTAGCTGTGGGAATATGTGAGGCAAGTCCAATATTCCAGCTGAGTGTTCTTTGATTAACTCGCCTTTTCGGTTTGTCCAGTCCATAGAAGAATCACATTATTTGAATGAGAGTCACAGGTGAGAAGGAAGAAAATACACTGCCCAGAAATGTGGGTCAATGTATTTCCTGATGGCTCAGCAGCAACTGGTTCAAAGGCTTTTTTAGAGGAAATGTGTCTAAAGTTGTGCCATAATAAAAGTTATATTTTCTCTTTACTTATAGATCAGCCGAAGAGGGGAATTCTATATGTGATTGTGTGCCAGGTGCTGGAACACAGTGATGAAAGGGGCAAAAGCTTTTTCTGTTCCCAAAGAGCTCATTGTTAGGACATGCTGATTTCGTTATTTTACACATTTGACACAATGATTTTAAGTACTTCTGGCACCGTTTTTTCTTCTGTGCTAAAATATCTATATTTTATAATGATGGGATAGTCTTGGCTATTGGAGATGCTAAGACTGGAAAATCACTTTTGATTAACTGATTCATTTATGCATGCATTATTCCATTTAGCAGATATGTGTCAAGTAGCTACTCTATGCTGGCCAATGTGCTAGATGCCAGCAATCTGGAAGTTCACCAAACAAGGTCTTTGTCCTCAGGGATTCCAAGAGGTGGCACTAATCATTCATGTATACAACCTGTATTTATTAAGCTCCTAATACATGCCAGGAGTTATGCTAAATCTGGAGCTATACCAGGTAAGGTACAAAGAAGATTCCTGCCCTAAGGAAGCTCACGTTGGAATGGAGAGACAGAAAAAGGAGTGAACAAGTAATTAGTGTGATGAGATAGAGAGTCAATCAGGGTGTGAGAGGGGAACAGGCAGAGTGGGCAGAGTCCACTCCGAGGGATGACTTCCAAACTAAGGCTAAAGGGTTAAAAGGAGTTCAGCCCTGCCTGCCCCACTGAGAGCAAGGGGGAGTACACTCCTGACACCGACAAGGGCAGGATGAGAGGCCCTGGTGCAACACGGGGTCGGCATGTCCTGGGAAACGCATTTTGGCTAAAGGGTATCAAGCGAGGACAGAAGTGGCGTACAATGTGGTGTGAGAATGAGGCAGGGGCTGCATAATACAAGCAAGGCCTTGCTCAGGAGTCTGGCTTTTATCCTACATGACGATGGAAGCTGTGGAAAATGTTTAAAGAGAGGATTAAAGTGGCTCGATGTATATTTTAAGCAGGTTGCTACATGGAAGGTAGAAAGGAGACAGCAGGGACGCGGCAGACCCGCCGAGGTCTGGGTAAAAGGTATCCTGCAGAGGAGCAGGCTGCATAGTGCTTCTCCGGAAATAGAAGAGAAACTGGAGCAATCTCCGGGTTCTAAAGAGAACAACCGTAATGACAACAATAACACAATGACGGTTAAACCTTTTTTAAAGTATTTGTGTGGACGTGTCAGTATGATTTATACGTGTTTAGGTATCAATCCTTCTAATCCTTGGATGCAGTACTAGTATATCTATTTTACATATAATGAAACCGAGGTTTAAAGAGATTGATCAGCTCGCAAGATCGCATCACTGCTAAGTGGCGGAGGTGGAATTTGAACTCAAGTTTCTTCTGACTCCAGATCAGAATGCTTAACTCTTAAAGGAACGCCAGCAAGAACATTTATCGCATGCAGTACATACTGAATCGACAATAGTGTGTTTCATGAAATTATGTAATTATATGCATTATAAAACTATGATAACATATGCTGTGTAATTATTATTTACTAACAGAAGCCGTACAACATAAATGTGGAGTTACTATGCAGTGCGCGAAAGCGTTCATTCCCATTGTACTTTGCTTGCCTCTTCTCTTCACAATGTTGGAGTTCCACAAGGCTCCGTCCTACGTCCACTTACCTTATTCCCTTTTCTGTCCCCCCAGAGGACTTTCATTCTCAAGGATTCTAAAGTCAGTTTTGCCAGTGACCCGCAATCAATAAAACCGACTAGAATTCACTGATCCAGACGTCTGCTGGGTATCTCTACTTGATATCTCACCAAGCATATCAAAATGACATGTCCAAAAGCTAACCCATTACAAATGGCAGTATTTCATCTTTTCTTATAGCTGAGTAATAGCCCATTATAATTTACCCAATACAAAACCTGCTCAAATTCCTGTCATCACACCTCAGTAAATGATCCCTCCATTTGTCCTGTTTTTCATGCCATAAGTCTGGGAACTGGCATTGATTCCAGCTTCTTTCTCATTTTCAATACCAAGTCCATCACCAAGACTTGTTTATACTATCTGTAAATATATTTCTGACCCATCCATTTGTCTTTTTCTCCATCTCCTCTGCCATTATCCTTATCTCTTAGTTGGATTATTACAATAACCTCACAATCAATCTAATGTTTTCTAGTCTTGTCACATATAATCCAATCGATGCCCTTAGTAGCAAATATTTTTATAAAACACAAATTGCCTCCTGCCATTCATTTACTTTAAACCTCTCGATGTCTTCTCATAGCTAAGAAAAGAGGTCCAACTGACCTGCTATAAAAGAGGCACAATGACCTGCCTTTGGCCCACGTGTCGAGTCCCATCTGCTGCCCCTGGCACACACTACAACCACCACAATCTTCATACAATTCCTCAATCCAGAAAAACTTTGCACAGCATTTCATTCTGCCGGAAATGCTCTTTACTCTTTCTTCATCATGCTAGTCCAAGAATATCATCGAGAGCTCAGCTTAGCTTTCTATTTTTTTCAGAGTCCTTTCCTGGTCCTTCATCTAAATTTGGCCTCCATGTTATGTTCTTCTTAGAATATGTAACATATATTACTTATAGGTAGGTGTTTACATAATTATATATTTATTTTGGGCTTCTATAATTTTTATCTTTCTCAATCGACTTTAGCCAGCAGTAAAGCATATTGAAGGGTAAAGAAATTCAATTTTGACAAGACCACGAATGACTGACATACTTCAGGATCAAAGATTAGGTCACCCTATGAGTTTAAGAACCCCACGCAGCTAAAGTGTCTAGACAGTAGGTTCCAATATACTACCCTTTAATCAGGGTCAGTTAGCCAGCCAACGCAATGACAAGCTCCTCTGTATGTGGGTTGATTGGCATTGGGATCCCAAAGAGGTTGGGGAAACCTCACCAGCCCCGTCAATGGAGGAGGGTTGTGTTCCCTGTTAGAAACATCTCTCCTTTGGGAACCAAAACCTGTCAACTGATGGAGTCCAAATATATGGAGCTAGGAAGGTTAATGTGGCCCGTGAAGTATAAGGATTGATTGCGAAGGGAAACTCTGCCACTTCCGCACCTTGATTCCCGTGTCCCTGTGTCCTGGCTGTGGGAGAAGTGGCGCCACATATTAGTCACAGGTTCAAGGTTTATATAGTTCATCTCCATGAGTAGTAACACCAAAAGGCTTGTAGATAAACAATATAATATTTCAGCGAGGATAAATCATTAATCCTCCAATGATGAAAGAAAGCCAGTATAAACGACCTGGCACAGTGTGACTAGTTGTCTCCTTGAGGAACGATGCCACATCCGGGACATAGCAAAGGTTTCTGGTGTTGGCATACTGTGCACTGAGCCGTACAATTGGCCAGATCTCCCTCAGAGGGAGGAAAACAAATCTCTCTTTTTGAGCACGCATAATCTGCTTCCACGCCAAATGTCTACTTTATTCACAATCCCATCCACCAAGCGCTGGCGATGCAGGGGAGAGAAGCTTGCTGGTCCACAGATCAGGTCATCTCATCCACCTGATTACTCTGCAGTGGACGTGCTTTGGTGAGCATGCATGCACGTTACAGATAGCCTCACATCCTGCATCCGTCTCATAGTTCCAGCCACATACGTCTTCCCCACACTTCCTTGTCACTGATTTCCCAATCATGTTAATTCCAGATTTCTTGACCATTTGGATAAACTGTTAGCTATTTCCCTTGAATCCATGTAAATCTTTTCTTCTGTCCATATCTCTTTCCAGACAAATAGTACAGGATATATCACATGATATTCTGCCCAGTGGGGAGATTTTCGTTCCCTTTTATTCCTCCAAAACACTCCTAAGTGAGATCACAATGCTACAGCATCAATTTCTGGTTGGTGTCGCATATGACGCAGAACCATATGTAAACCAGGTCAGATTTTTTTCCTCCTAAGTCAGATTATAATAGGGTATACCCTGTGAGGCACAAGTGTGGGCTGAGAGATGTCAAGGCAGCAGAAGTAAGTGCTATGGAGAGTTTATGCACTTGCTCTTGACACTCGTGTGTCTTTAAGGCTACTAGAGATGATATCACATACACGAATCTTCACCTGCTGATAGAATATTGTCATGCATCCCAAAGTTATTGGTTGGTGGTTCAGGTAAACACCCAGTTCATGACAGACAGCTTAGGTCGCATGCCATGAGTTCCATGGTCAAAAGCCCAATGTCAAATCAAGATTTGTCTCAAAAAGAAAATAATTAATTGTGAAAAGGATATGCCTTTGCTTCAAAATCTTAAAGATCTGTGTGATGCAATTGTCCTACTGGAGATTGCAAGGGTTCCCACAGAGCATACATAACAGCCGCAGACACTTCAACACAGTTGGATCCATGAGGCTAGAAGGCCATAGTGGTAGTGCAGCTCGTATAATAGTCTGAAACATCTCTGAAGCCTTGCTTTGTGACTGGCCCTACTCAAAACTGGGACCCTTATGAGTCACTTAAAAAAAAAAAATGGTTACTCGGATCTAATACATATTGCCTCCTTAATCCAAAGGGGAGTCTGCTTTATTTCTAAAATCTTTATAAATGTCATAATTATCATATATTTTCCCTGAGCAATCAGTTATCTTTTAGAAAAATTAGAAAATAAGAAAAAATTTTTATATATCTTATAAAGGACTAAGTTTTCTTGTATTACTGGTATTCTTTAACAAAATTTTTCAGCTTGTTTCTCTGAAAATGGTTATAATTTATCTCCATTTTTGAAGAATATTTTATGATAGAAAATTTTATATTTACAGGGTTTTTTTTTTCCTTTCAACAGTTGAAAGAGATCATTCCATGGTTCTCTGGTAAGTGTGCTTCTAATGAGAAGTGACAAGTTATTCCCATCTTTCTTCTCTTGCATGTAATAAGTCCTTTTTCCTTTATATACTTAGATGATTTTCTTTTTATCACTGATTTTCAGAAATTTGATTGTTATAGACCTTGTGAAGTTTTCTTTTTTCATTTTTTTAAATGCTGCATTGCATTCATTGAATTTCTCAAGACTGAATTTAGTTTCTATCAACTATAAAAAAAAAAATGCTATCATTTCCTAAATTATTTTTTCTGCTCAATTCCTGAAATCCAATTACAGTATTTCATTCTGCTTTATGTTGTCTCAGATGCCATTAGGTTCTGTTCATTTCCTTCAACTTTATATTTTCTATGCTTTAGTTCGGGTTGTTTTGTTTCTGCTGTTATTTCTTCAAATTCATTGATTGTTACTTCTTCAGTGTCTGGTACCCTCTTAAGCCAAACCAGAAATTTATTTTTAATGCTGATAGTGTATTTTTAGCCCTAGAAGTTCCATTTGCTTATTTTATATATCTTCCTTTTCTCTTATAATTATGTTTATATTTTCCTTTAAATCATTATACATAATTATAATTGCTCTTTTAAAATTCTTCTTTAAAAAATGTTTAGCATATAAAAAGCTGTATACAATTAATGAAGGTAAATATAACCCATGAAACCATCGCCACAATCTATGCCATAAACCTATCCATCACCTCCAAAATTTCTTTCTGCCCTCTTATTCACTAATGTTCTTGTTGATGTGATTGCTATGATTGTCATTATTATTATTTTGTAATAACAATTAATATAAGGAATACAGTATTGTTAAATAGAGGTACTTCATGGTAGATCTCTTGACTTATTTCTCTTGTACAGCAAAACTTCGTACACTTTGCCTAATATTTCCCCATTTCTCTCTACCCACAGTCCCTGGCAACTACCATTCTACCCTTGACTCCTATAAGTTTGACTGTTTAGATTCCATGTGTAAGTGAATACCCAGCTTATTTCACTTAGCATAATATCCTCCAGGTTCATCCGTGTTGTCACAAATGGCAGGATTTCCTTCTTTTAAAGGCTGGATAGTGTTCTGTCTATGTATATCACATTTTCTTTATCCATTCATCTTTCAATGAACATTTAGGTTGTTTTCATATATGGGCTACTATGAATGATGCTACGAACAAACACAGGAGTGCAGGTATCTTTTTGAGATCCACATTTCATTTCCTTTGGTTATACACACAGTAGTGGAACTGATGGATCACATGATAGTTCTAGTTTTAATTTTTTGAAGAACCTCCATACTGTTTCAATAATGGTGATACTAATTTGCATTACTACCCACAGGACACAAGGGTTCTCTTTCCTCCACATCCTTGCCAACACTTGTTATCTGTTGTCTTTTTCACAATAACCCACTGTAATTAGTCAGACCATAAAGTATTTCAGGTCCTGTGTGAACTCTGAAAATTATTCAGCTTTAAAATATCTAGTAGTTTTTTCATTGCTCAGCATCATGGAGTCTCTCTTATATATGTAGAAAAACTTAGTATTCAGGCAAAGACTCAGAAAGTCCCTGTAGAGGATTCTGGAGCTCTTTCTATATACAGCTCTGGAACCCTGCCTTAGAAATTCCAGTGGCCTCAGTCTACTTAATTCTAGTCTCTGTCTCCCCAGCCCAGTGAAACTGCTTTACTCTGTTTGGGTTCCTCTCCCTGCAACATGGTCCACAATTTGTCATCAAACAGAAAGCCAGGGCTATCAAAGGACTTCGTGTTTCTTTCTCTCCTTCACTGGTCACAATCCAACTGTAAGTTTGTTTTCTGCAGTGCTTACAGTACCAAATACCCTCTCAACATTCATTCAGGAAAACAAGTATGATCTAGGTACTTCAAATAGGAGTGGATTTAATACAGGGAAATAAGTGACTACTAAACCATCGGAAATATTGAAAGAATGAATGCCTGGAAAGGCCACCACTAGAT
Source organism: Eidolon dupreanum (assembly GCA_028627145.1). Lineage (NCBI taxonomy): Eukaryota > Metazoa > Chordata > Mammalia > Chiroptera > Pteropodidae > Eidolon > Eidolon dupreanum. The sequence continues at coordinate 5,535,306 of CM053512.1, read as the reverse complement.
GCTAGCTTTTGTATTAGCTTTGAGAAAGTTAGTAAGTCTCAGTCACTGTAGAAAGCCACAAAAAATACATTTATGCAACTCCATCACAAAGACAAGTGACTTATAGAAAAAAAAAATTAAAGGTCACCTAAAATTTCATGTCTGCTTAAGCCCATACGTTTTCCTGCCACTGCTGGAAAGACAAAAATATGGTCATCTTTTCCTCACCTACTTTCACCATGTTGCAGAAATGTCCCTCAAGGATAGAAGAGAAAACATACAATGGGGGCAATGTTGAGGTTCCAACAGATAATTGGCATAAATAGAACACTTGTTTCAGAGCCAAAATTATCCGTTGAAATCCTTGAAGTGTCACAATTATCTGCATGACCAAGGCAAGTCACTTAACCCCCTATGTCGGGGATCCCCGAGACCACCCTCAGTCTCATGATTTCCTGAAGGACACAGAACTCAGAAAAGCTATTATAGTCATGCACAGTTTACGACAGGGGAAGAGACTGGCCTAAAGCCGGCAAACGGAAACGTGCACAGGGAAGAGTAGAGAGAAGCCAGGCACACTCTTCCATCTTCCCTCCCCCAATGGAGTCCCATGGGCGGTGTCACGTTCTCCCAGCAACGGTGAGTGGCAGAACACATGAAGGGCTGCCAGCCCGGAACACTCACCCAAGCCTTGCTGTCTAGAGATCGACTTGGGTTTCGGCCACATAGGATATGATGCCTTCGTGACTAAACTCAGCCACTCGGACCGCAGCCTCACAGGGGGTCACATCGATACAAAGTGGCCCAAATCTTCAAGCACACCAAAAGGGGTATTCATCAAAAATCACATCGGAAGCATAAACTATCAGGTATGGCCCAAGGCCTGAGAACTACAGAAACATTCTCAGCAAGTAGGAATCTCCAGAGGCTCAGAGGTCATCTCCCAGGGTCCAGCAGCCGGTACTGAAGACAGGGAATGGGCACGGCGTGAGCACCCAGGCTAGCTGGTTATCCCTTTCCCGCACGCTTCCCTCAGCTTACGTTTCATTATTTATAAAACGCATTTTGTTGTAAATAATAAATGAGCTTGTATATATAGAAAGCACCTGGCATGTGACTGATAAAGATTTTTTTTTTCTATAGTTCAAAAAAGGCAGAGGGGTCAGGGGTGGCATGTATAGCCTTTGGAACACCAAAGTACCTGCATGGTTTTACATAGCAAATAAACAGATAATTAATTGATTTTTGCAACACAATACTGTCTTTTCAGTGTGGCTATCTGGATGTGTCAGCGCCTCATAGCAACTCTTCTAGGGCTATGCTACTTACATTCACTGAGTAGACTCTTACTATCAGGGCGCATTCACATCGTGAACGAGTTGTCTCTACCCACAGGCACTTAGCTGAGAGGGCAAGTCGGGGACTAAAAGGTGGTCCAAGTTTTGCTTGCCAACCCGTTTGCCACAAGCACTGTCTATCTTGAAAAATGTTTTGTTTTGTTTTGTTTTAACGTCACATATAGACCTGCAAGAGCTAGTGGCAGCCCGATCGCTATTGTTATCTTCATGTTATAATGACGACACTAGTAATTTAATTAATAGTGGCTTTAGATATTATGTGTCAAGATTACAGTTATGGATTGATTTGAGGAGATGTGAGCATTCTAAATAGTTACCATACTGAACACAAGATGCTTAACTCACCTAATGAAACAATGCATTCTGTGATGTTTTGAAACACTTTTTATTTGGAATAGAAATAAGCACTTGATATTCTTCCAAAAAAAAAAAAGTGCACCATGCAAATATTCTACACACACCAGACAACTTCCAAAAGCTACCAAGAAGAGAGGCTGCTCAGATCCTCTGCTGTTTGTTTTAGCATTAAAGCCATTAGCTCTAGTTATTAGATTCTCACAGGAGATGGGGAGGATTACCGTTAATCGTAGGCAGTATAAATTACCGTGTACACTGAGGGCATTTTAATGTTCATGACAAATCCAGACAAATCTTGATCGGCTTTGCTGGATTTGCTTGATTAATTTATGTAATTGTCAGCATATACAATTAACTGTGAAAATCTGATCTGACACCGATGAATAACTTTTCCCTGAAGAAACTGATCGCTTACCTGCCTTTCTCTCAAAAACTACTCAGAGTACAATAACGTAATGTCAAGGACTCTATACTACAGCAAAATCATAAATATTGAAAATAAAACCAGGTAAAGATTTACAAACATCAATTTCCTGGCAGGTCATATTTGCTAGCATTTTGTATTTTTTCTCCTTATAGTCTCCTTTCCTTTTCATCCTCACACAGGAGGTGTTAGTCGAGGCTTTTCTTACCTGAACACTATCTATCTTCTCAAAATATTTGTCTTCATAAGACAGGTCATGAGCAATGGAGTGGCAATTTTTATAAGCTTCTCCATATCAAGGATAAGGCTAGAGCACATAAAAGGGAAAGAAGGACGAAAATAAGGAGTCGTATTTCAGTCACTAGAGGACTTTTCTCTTTGTTTCCTTGGCTTCTAAACCAAAACAACCTGAAAACTAGAAGCATTAATCTGTGCCAGTTTTCCAGTTCTCTGCAACCCTTCCCAGCCCAACCCGCTCTCCCAAAAATACGCAGCCCAGTACAGTGAGATTCTAAAACATGGAAAAGCAACTGTCAACAAGTAATCGACTCTTTTATTTTAAAATCATATTTAAGCACTATGCATATGGTTTATTAATCGACTCTGTCTCATTATCTTCTCTTCATCTGATGCAGAATCAAGATCTGACTTGCAGTATTCTCTGGATTCCACTCCGGCGAGGGATATCTACATGGTTAATAGGGTCTAAACTGAGAATTCTGGGAAGTTATGATTTCCTGATGCAAACACTGGTACCCTCTGCTTCTTCCTTCCTTCTTCCTGCCTGGGACCCAGACAGGATGCTAGAGGTGTGGCCATCAGCTCACAATCGAAATTTCTGTCATTCTACACAGTGAGAATGACAGAGCACGTTCAAACACCATAGTAGGGTTTTTTATTATCTCCAGCCAACCACTCCCTAAGCTGATGAAAGAAGCATCTCTGTTTATGTCTTACGCAACTTTAATATGGCCGTGGACCAGTGCATTTCCATGGCAGCACTTTGTCTCCATAATTGTCAGACAAATTAGAATGTGCTTAATTGTTACATAATGTTCCCAATATAGTGCCATTTGACATTTATGGTAAAAACAAAGCCATCAAGATGATTGAGAATATGCACAGAAACATCCCTAGAAGAGCTAAAAATGATTCTCATGAAGCCTCATCAGAAAAAGGCTGTCGCTGGCTCATAGTTCATGGTCAGCATTGCAATGGCAGGGCAAGGGGACAGCGTTGGCCAATTAATTACCAGACTAATTGACTGGCTTTTAAATCTATTTCAAGAAGTCTCCCAATATTGCTTTTATTGATACCAAGTGCAAACTCAGGGCCATCACAAAGCAAGCACAGCCGTGGCGTACGAGTGTAAAATCACAGAGCACATGAGAAATTTTGACAAGCACCAGAAAACATTCTGTGGGAGAAAAGAAAATATTTGTCTAGCTTCTCACAAAGTAGAGCAACATTTCCATATCTTATTTACTTCTTCTCAAGAGGGTAGACAATTTTCACACTGAGTGAGAAAAGGGAATACTAAAAATGGTAATCATGAAACTCATCAGCTTCTCACCAATCAATATTTGTTCAAAATCTCCCCACAATCATGCTGCATGTGAAGTAAGCAATGCCAAAATTGCTTAGATCTGGCCGAGTTGTTAGTATATGGTGACTGTGATCCAAGCTCCAATGTTTCTGTGCATACCTTCACCAAGGGGACAGACATTGCTCACAGGACAAGGTGGAGCTGGCGTCTGCAAGCTATATCGGCATAAATGGTCATCAACACTTGCTGCACACCCATCTGTCTTGCAAAGCAAAACGCTTCAATTACAAGGACATTATAGAAGGAATCACTGATGTACTGGAAAAGACTGCTCACTGAGGGTATCCATCCACTCCAAAACAAACATCATACTGTTAATTGTGGCCAACAAGCAATTTGCAAAAATGCTTTAAGTTATTTGTATTTCTAACAGCCATCCGAGGTTTTATTTTATCTCCTCAGAGCTGCTGCAATTTTCTGAATGAATTTTTATGGACACATTTAAGGAAACAATTAGAAATGCAAATAAAGAGTTCCCTGAAGTCCCACTTATCTTGTGTGATTGGAACGCTGGTTAACAAGCCCTCTGAAAAGCTCAGGTGCCTTTTCCCATCTCCTCACTGCGATTTTAAGTCAGACTAATAAAGGTGCAACTGACACCTGAGTTATCTCCTTTGAGAGCTGTCGAATACCATCAAAAATTAATCATGTTACCTTTTGATTTCCCCCAAATTTTCTCTCTCTGTTTAGTCTGTAAGATTTCTCCAGAAGCAACAAATTTTTTAGGAAGGCACGATGATCCCTTTTCCTTTACAAGTAGAGCTGGGTTTGGTATTCCATTTGAGATCATTCAAGTCCTCCTCACCATATTCTGGGTACTTGAATTATATGTCCACATGGTATTTATGTATATTAAAAACTATTGCCAAGAAAGCAGGACCTGCTTATAAATATGCTCAATCTAAATGGAAAAACAGAGTTGAATATACGGCACAAGTGAGAAGCTTGACAGAGAATCCATCACCAGCTCTGCCCTCAAGGGAGAGGAGACAGGGACAAAAATAACAATAGCACAAGTAGAAATTGATGTGTCATAAGAGAAGTAAAATGAAGCAATACAGGAGGTGGAGGGGAGACCCTCGCTGGCTCAACCAGGAGAGGAGTCACAAGGAGGGCTTGCCTAAGAGTCTGCAGCAAAAAGCTTTAAATGACTGGAGAAGCAGAGCCACACTGGACAGAGGGCACAGGGGAATGCCATGAGAAAGGTGGAGAAACAAGGGACAATGAGGACTGTGGTTTGTCATGAAAGGCATAGGCATGACACCGCATGGTAGAAAACATGTTGCAGTTGAATAGATGAATCACATGAAAGCCAGTGGCCTGGCACGGGGACTTTATACACATAAGCGACTGGAAATAAGGTCTGGTAAATTACAGTAAGGCCTGTCTTGGAGACCCTTGGCAGCCAGTCTAAGAAATTGGAGCTTTATTTGATAGGCAATGATGACAATATTAATGACACTGTAATGGCACCATGCAAAGGCTAGAATTGCAGCCTGGAAGGAGCTTCGAATGCTAATGTGCAGATGAGTGACAGGCAGATCGTGAAAAGTCTCCAACACAGACCACTCACTGACTCGAGGTCTTTTTCTCAACCAATCCAGCAAGAGACCTGGTATCTACTTTCCTCCAAAATAGAAATATGCAAATTAAGCATGCAAAACAACTCCAGGGCTAGGGGATCACTGGTTTCACCTTCCATTCATGACAGTTCCGAGACTGGGACTAAGGCTTTCCCCACACACTTAGCAAGTCTTAGCAACTTCTGTGCCTATATATGACAATCCCCCAAGTTTCCCACCTTGGTTTTTCCGCAATAGGAGAGATAACAAGAGATTTTCGCACAGAAAGGAAACTAAAATATGTCAGTATAATTAAATTGCACAAAATCTAAAAGAATATATAGGTAGATAGATATTTGTTAAACACGATGCAAATTCAATTTCCTTAAACACTTGACAAGACCTATTTTCTGCAAGATTTCTTGCTAACCGGCCCTCAGTCACATTAAGTGCTCACAAGTGCATGGAAGCTGTATTTTATCGTATAGCCCTAATTGAGCTGTCTAGGTTAAAGAAGCCGAATGTTACAGAAATGTTTATTACACAAGCACACTTAATCTGAAGCTGGAAAGGAACATTTCTGTAGCTTCAGGTGTAATTTATCCCTGCAAAAGGCAAGAGAAAAGGCCTTTGATCACGCTCTCATATCAGTGAATTATGTTTATGGAGTCCTTCCACTGCTGTGAATCTGGTTTCACTCCAATGTGAAGAAGAGTTAAGTCCCAAATCCCTCAGTGAATCTCATTATGTTCCTGTCCCTTGCTTCCCATCACGACGTGTGCCTTCGCCATGCGTACAGCTCAGACACAGCCATTTACACCTGCTCTCACTTACAGCAGCCATTCATTCAGGGAAAGGCACACAAAGTGTAAATCTGGAGACATTTATTACTTCGAATGTGTTTTTTTTGTTGTTTGTTTCAGTTAATGTGCCATTGAAGAATTGGTTTTCTTTTCCTTTTTCATGTCTTGCTTGTTTATTCAGTTGACGGGCAAGTGGAGGAGAGTTTTCATTGTGCTAAACTGTCATTTTCTTCTTCTTCGATACTCTTAAATGTGAATATCGGGGTGATGACAGCAGCCAATGAGATTAGGTTCATCTAGGTTAAGCACTTGAAGTGGAATTAAACAATTTTACAACAAAAAGTAAGCTCATCAAAATGGACAGTGTTTCTCGCACCAAGCTGTTCATCTGCTCGATCTTAAGAAAGGAGATACACGGGGAGGGCGCTATAGTATTGTCTTCAAAACCTAAATTTATTTTAAAATTTAGTAAATGAAAGTTTGCATAATCCATTTCTAAATACTTCGTATAACTGTTTACCATCTAGAAAATAAATTTCCAACGAACAATTAAATTCGATTAATAAAATATAGTGATGAAAAAATCATTCTTCCCAACATGAAAATATTCTAGCTCTCCTGTGGTATATAATAGTGCTGAGTAATCAATTTATTCAGACAGCAACCATTTATTGAGATCTGATTATGCTTCAAGCATTCTTCTGGGCATTAGTTACAACAAAGTGAACAAAACCCTGAAAAAATTCCTCTATTCGTGGAGCTTACATTCCAGCCAGCTGAAAACCATTCAGTAAAAAAAGGAATAAGAAATAAGATAAAATTACATAACCACCTGAAAATGGTTATTTTTTTTTTTTTAATTGTATAAATTTTAGTATGATGACAATACGAATGTACCAAGTGGAATTTGGCCAGAGCATGAAGAGTTTCATCATCCTGTGGCATAACAGACTCTTCTCAGAGCTCTCTCTCCATGCAGACTCTGGAAAAGGGACCCTTATTTCAGTAAAAACCTAAAACAATAGGTCAAGTCTTGATCCCAGGGACTACAATAACGTGAGAACATGCACAGGGTTTCATTTATTTTAACAAGAAAGACTGTTAACGCATAGTAGAAGGAAATGCAGTTTGAAAGTTAGATGTCACACAAGACAAAGCTGGGATCCGAAACCGCAGGTGACCCTCTCCACAGATCTCCCCACATCTTCCTGTGGCAGTAAGTAGTAGCCTCAGAAAATGTGATGGAAACACAAACGAAACTATTGATACAGCAACTTCTTAAAACATCGAAATTAACCACTTAAGGAAAGTGATCAACAACCAAACAGCTGAGTTCTCCTATCATGTTAAAATTTATAAAGCTCAAAAGCAATAATAAACACACTCTTGAAGACAACACCACTAAATGCTTTTTTAAAACAACAAAAATTATTTACTATACACTGTTTTCAGATGCGGGATAGACAAGACCAGTGGGTGTGGAGCCGGCTACCGATGGAGAGCCCCTGGCCACTCTCCACACATATTTCAGATTTTCTCACTTTCCTGCCTTTGCTCACAGTTCTCCAGAATTTCTAGAACTCCATACATTCAAATCCTACCCTCTGCGTCCCTGTCCGCAGGGAAGCAGGCTCCCTACCCCTCTAGCCTGCTCTCCTCGGCTGTGGCTTCGTGGTCAGACCGTGTGTCTGTGTGGTAGCAGCAGCTCTGCCGGCAGCAAAGGAGGTTAATGCAAAAGCTTTCTTCCTCCTTGTCCCCTCCTCTCTCTCTCTACTCCCAGGCTAGAAGTAACTTTCACCACTCATTGTTTCTTTCCTCCCTGTTTTATGGTGTTTATCAATCTTGTGCTGTCTTCCGGTCATTGAATTGTGATCTGAACATGTCCTGGGGTCTTTGGGTAGCTTTTACTTACATCCCACATTCACCTGAGGCCAGAGTCAGTACTCTTCATCCACCTGCCCTTACAATCTTCCCAAAAAATATTCAACTCCAAAAGCGCTGGCAGTAATGCCAATTTTATTTATGGATTCCTACAAGGAAAAGGAAAATGATTGCCCCATGTTTCACCCCACACAGCAGGCCTTTCTGGATCTCACCAATGCCTGCTGATGCCAACCCCGTGCATTCTGCTAGGCAGCTGCTTAGTACTGTCCCCAAATCTCCATGCTCCCGATTCTATGTGACTAATTCTTATCCGACCTTTTAAATTGGGAGACGGGCTTAGCAGGAGTCTGCCTGAGTATGATCAAGCTCACAGCCACCCTCTTTGCTCGTTTCCCCATATGCTCTCCATGGGGTAAGTGGCACGGACTATTCCGTCATTCCGAAAGTCACAGTAAATGAGTTTCTTGCTTGTCTCTGTCTGGCCCTCCTGCTTCAGCCCTAAATAACAATAACTATTACAATAAGAATAATTATAATACTGATCCCAATGTTCTTTGAATATAGCCTAACGAAAGGCTCCATTAGCTTCTCCATTCTGGGCAAGAGTCTTCTATTTACACCCACCACTTTACCTCCAGTCATACTGGTGGGTGGAAGGCAGGGGCAAACATTTTGCTTTCTGGTAGACTTATATAATCTTTTCATCCTACAAGAGTAAAAGAGCTTTGAGAGTAGTTTCTTACATGTCTTGTATACTATACCTCATTCTCTCAATGAATACTATATTAAAAAAGAAGAGGACTATATCGATGCAGCGCTTAATAAAGGAATTTTCAGGTTTATTGTACTTCTCCCCACTTGCTCTATAACGCGCATCTCAGCTGCCACATGGAACTCCTTCAGTCTGGGTCCAGGATAGAATAAGCAAGAATATAACTGATTTTTATTGACGTAAAAGGTCAGGAGTACTTTATATAACACCCCCAATTCATATATCGTCTGCTAACATTATTGAGCTTTTAGGAAGCATATCTGTTGTAAAAACTAAGAAAGGTTCTCTGAGAAGACATTGATAAGGGCACTGGCTACCCCGCCTTAGGGAAGTTCTGCTTTTAAAAGCTAAAATACCACAAGAATAAATTTTTCTGTAGCGAGCAAGTGTGAAACCTCACTCCTAAAAGTCATCAAATACAGCTTCTGGCTTGTCTCTGCCTGATCCTCAGCTTCAGCCTTAAATAACAATAAAAATAACAATGACAATGACAGCAATAATAATAGTATCTACTATTTACTGAGTACTTTACTGTCTGCCCGTCACTATCCTAAGTATTTTTTCATACGTTACCGAATTTAATTGTAGTGCTATCACATTTCATTTCACATGAGATAGCTATGGTTATTCCCATTCTATCAGTTAGGAAACTGAAGCACGGAGAAACTACTGGCCCAAACACTAAATAGAAGAAGACTGAAATCTAGTGCAGAATAACTGCTCCATACTGCAGAGACGTGTAACCTGTGAGCTCCAGTCTAAGTCAGTGTGTGGATATAGGTTACTGTCCACTTCCTGGGAAGAAGTTGGCCTAGAATAAATCTAGTCTTCTGGGCTTCAGTCACTCTGTCAGGCTCATTATGTGTAGCGTTTAAATAGATCTGCCTGACTTGACTTCTTCCTTGGCTTTCATCCAGGATCTATAATGGAGGGCCGTCACTGTCGAGCTCAGTGACAGCCCTGATCCCCTTACCAGGCCTTGCTCCTCAGGCCCCCCAGACCAGCCTCCGCTTCCCGCATCACCTCAGTCACAGTCTGCTCTCTGAATTACACTGAACGCCCCTGAAAAGCCCTGTGGCTGGAAAGTTCACTTCCAGAACATGCTTGTATCCTAAACAAGTCTCAGGGACAGAGGGCAGAAAACTCCTTGGGCTGTCAGAGATGTTTGAACTGCTCATGGACTGAAAAACTTAAACCTTAAAGGAAAACGGGGTGAAGGGACTGAAGTTATGGGAACCCATAACCCTAACATTCATAAAAACTAAAAGCCAATGTAACCCACAAACAAGTAGGATGGCGATCACATTTTATACATCTTAAATTAGCAATAATGGGGATTATACAATTACCATTCATCTACAGTACCTTATTCATAACAATTTTCTGTTTAATTTTTGTTTCCCCCACCTCTGCAGTTTTATGTCATTATGGACCACTTGACTCAAGGAAAAGACGCATGCTACACAAAAACAAACATTTCTTTTTAAAGATTTTGCTCATTTCTTTAAAAAGTAATCATGGAGACAGCAAACGTAATAATAAAAGCTACTGTTTACTGACGGCTCGGTGCATGTTTGACATTATTATTACTGTTGCTGTCAAATTATAGATGAAGAAAATAAGGTTAGCAATGTCATAACAAAGAGGTTATGGCATGTGGGAAGCAGAAGAAGGTTTTTAATCAGCTGGAGTGCCTGAAGGTCTTGGGACCACCTTAGGTGGCAGTTTATACTGTTATGACCAAAGATATAAGGAAACCCACAGCCCTTAAGAACTTGGGAGTTCAAAAAGGGATTAAATAAGAACAGAGAAAAGATGTGATGTATAAGAAGCATAAGAAGTGGTTCTTCAGGTTGTCGAAAGATGCAGAGGGTACGCTGACTCTTCAGAGATTATTTTGTGGGCAGAATGTGCATGGCACTGACTGAGGCATTAGTCAGACGGATTCATAAAGAATCATTTTGACTTGGTACCAAGATGACTTCTCTAGGAATTCGGAAAGCTATCTGAAGAAATTAGCCATCCTGAGATTTCAGGAGAGATTAGAATAGAATTTATTTTTAAAGGACAATGCTTTCAAGAGTTAAGGAAAATCTTAAACGAAAGAAATTGCAAAGAGTTATACTGATGCCTCTCAGGTCTGTGTCTAACTAAGGAAACAACTTGAAGTGTTCCTGTTATTTATCTAACTGCTGTGACCTCCTCCCTCTTCCAAAATGTGCCCATGCCTTAGTGAGGTTGGTAAAGTCACATTTTTGTTATGTATTCCCCTCTGCAATAGATAAAAGCAAAAAGGAGCGGTCGTGATGAGTTAGCCATCAGGCCGGCAGGAGTCCGGAAGGACAGCCCATCACAGGGCAGACAAGAGCCTTGAGGTAGGAATCAGGCAGACACAGACTTCTGCTGCTCCTGGAGGACAGACAAACACAGGTCAGAAATCAGCCAGGCCCAAAACAGAAGGCAGAGTGATCACCAAGCAAACGGGAACAGATGGCTGAGGCCCTGGACAGGCAGGGTAGGTCCAGAAGCTTCACAGAGAGTGAAGAGAGAGGGAAAAATGGGTGAGAAAACAGATTTATATGCATGTACAAATTTATGGCATATTTGTGCCTGTTTATGCACAAAAGTAGCAGAAACTGGATACTGATCCTAAGAACAGAACACATTTAACACTGAATTCAGGTGTTCTCTTTTTATGTAAGTGAGTACAGTAGTCCCTGCTTATCCATCCCATATCCACAGGGGTATACTCCAAGACTCCTAGTGGATGCCTGAAACAATGGATAGTACTGAATCCCATTTATACCATGTTTTTTCCTATACATACATACATATGAGAAAGTTTAATTTATAACTTAGGGACAGTAAGAGTAATAATAACAAATAAAACAGAACAATTATATTGTATTAAGGTTATGTGGATGTGGTCTCTCTCTCTCCCAGCAAACTAGCTAGAATTTCATGGGTAGAAGATGTGTTATTACCATGGATCTTAGCAACCTCAGCATATGAAGACTTTTCCTTAAGTCAAGAACGTTTCACCAATCACTAAAGGAAGCACTTTCCAGCTTCTCTTTGGCGTATTCGAATGGCCAGCATCACTACTCTTGCATTTTAGGACCATAAGTAAAATGAGGGTGACTTGAACACAAGCACTGTGATACCTCAGCGATCCACCTGATAACCGAGATGGCTACTGAGTGACTAACGGTGGGAGCAGACGTCTGCAGCGTGGAGACACTGGACAAAGGGACGATTCATGTCCTGCACACGGGATTTCATCACGCTACTCAGAACCACATGCAATTTAAAACCATACCTTTTTTATTTCTGGAAATTTCTGCTTAATATTATTGAACCAGGGTTAGTTGTAGGCAACTGAAACCACGATAAGGGGGCACTACCATATACAGTTTAGTAAACAGAAATATTACTATCCATTTGCTTCTTTCTCAAAGGACCAATAATTCAAAATATTAGTCTGAGGAAGTTCTCTGCTGCTTTCTAAAGGGAGCACTGATATTTCCTAAAACTAAATTGTGACAGTCAGATGTCAATAATAGTGGTCAAGATCAAACACTCTTGAGACTCTAAATTTTATCCACTCTACTCTTTTTCCCCATACTTACATGTAGTTCTCAAATGTATAATATCTGTACCCACTCACTTGATGCGGGGGTAAAAATGATGAATAGAAATGAAGATAGTCATGGTTTTCACAGACGTGCAAAAATAAAATATATTCCCACTGAAGAGGCAAAGCAATAAGTTAGATGTTTGCACTTCAGTCTAAAGGACTTATTTAAATATTTTAAAAGTCAGCTTAACAAAGGCAAAAGGTTCCGAAACCAGAGATCAAAGATATGGGGTTTGCTCTGCTGTATCTATAAATTCTTATGTTTAGTAACCTCTCAAGATCACAGTTCCTTTATTTTCAAAGTAACAGAGATTATTTCTTTAGCTTTAAAATTCTATGTTTCTAAGAAAGATTCTTCTAAAGCATTCTAGGGACTAACGATTACAATGTGTTAACCAAAAAGGCTGTAGAATATCTTTCTCTGGAAGTCTTTACATGTAAATTTAAAAATTTTACATGAAATAAAGACTTAAATGTAACATCATGAAAACATAGGGTTAGAAGAAATGCATAGTCATATTTTACACTATTTTTGTAGTGAGAAAAGATTTTCTAAACATGACATTAAAACAAAGGAAAATGATAAATTTAACAATATGAAAATTATAAACTTCTTTACAGTATATAATACAATACGATATAACCAAAGTTTAAAAAAAAAAACTAGGAAAAATGCAGCAGATCACAGACCAAAGGTCAATATCTCTAATATACAAAAGGACTTTACAAATCAGTAAGAAAAATGATACAACCACCAGCATTGAAAAACAGCAAAAAAGTATAAGCTAGAAATGCTTTGAAGAAATATAAATGTCACTAAACATAGAAAAGGTCTTCAAGTTCACCAAGAGTCAAAAACATTTAACAATAGCCGGTTACAATCGTTCATCTCCCAGACTGGCAAATTTTAAAAATAATATCACCAGTATTTGTTGAGGACATGGAAAAACAAGTACTTTCATAAACTTCTATTTAAAGTGTAAATTAGTATAACTTTTTGAGAGCAATCTAAAATTATGTATTATCATTTTAAATGTGCACACCTTTCTCACCTCAATTCTCCTCCCAGAATTTATCTTACAGAGAGACTTGAAAAAGTTTCAAAAGATGAACACTGTAACACTGTTGAGAAGGTTGAAAATTAAATATAATTCAAATATCTGCTCGATGGAAAATGCTGCAGTCAAGAAAAAAGGAAATTTCTGTATTGCTTATGTTTTTTATACCTTGTTTGTATTGAGTTCACAATACTAAGAACAACATAAGTTAGATGATGATATTCTCTCTGATTGTATAACTTAAGCATAATTCCGCCACAATAAATTACCCATTTACTTATTCTCCAACTATTTTTGAGTGTCTCTTCTGTACAATGCCCCATCAGAAAACTGTGTAAAGGCCTTCTGAAGTGCCCTTCTAACTCTTATAGTCAATTTCCTTTCTTGAATACAGTGAAGACGGTGTTTGTTAGTATTCAAGCAAGCTCGAGACGTTAACATACCTGATATAACAGCAGAATTAATCTTCAGCCTATAAACCAACAGAAAAGAGCAAGAAAGATAGAACAGTTACAGGTTTGTTGTGAGAGATTAGTTAGGAGTCGCTTGGGAACGCCAGAAGGCTGTTTCCTACTGTCTGCCATAGTACTCACGCTGCTTTTTTGCTGGGCATTTAGGGAGTTGCAAGAGTCATCGCCTCACAATGTTTATTTGCTCTTAAAAAATCGCAGTTCTTTCTTTCTTCCATTATGTAGTTTAAGAGGAAAAGATAAAAGGGAAGTTTTTGGCTACAACATAAATTCACATTCATAAAAGAGAAACTTGATAGGGCTAAAAATCAAGCCGTAGGCACTGGTGAAAATGTTGACAACACATTGAAATCTTTTCTTAATGGTGAGTGGGAAGCCACTGCCTTGAAACCCCCAAGAGCTCCTCGCGGCTCTGGCTGTCTGGCCCGCTCCTGGGGTTCCCAGACCGCCCATGAGACCGCCGCTAAGGGTTTAATGCCTGCCCCCTCTAGGATCTTGCTCCAGGGGCAGGGCCATACCTCGTCAGCAATGAATAATGAACGTTTTTAATATCGCTTTGGAGAATTTATATATATATACATATATATATATGTATATATGTGTGTGTGTATATATATATGTATATATATATACACATATATGTGTGTGTGTGTGTGTGTGTGTGTGTATATATATATATATATATATATATATATATATATATATATATATATCCACTTCTTCCTTTGAACAGATTAGGTAGCCATTGCCTTTGAGGGCACTCAGACATTTCCTGAGTGGTCACCATCCTCAGCATCTTTGCCACTCGGCGACCTCACTGTGGTACTGGCACATCCCGGAATCTTCAGCCATGGACAGTCTCAAGCCCCTGGCCTCCCCTGCTCTGTCACACCTGCTCTGCACCTGTCATCCCGCAGCTGCATGTGACAGGCAACGGTCACTGACACCCCATGGCTTTGTCAAAGCTTCAGATCTCCCTAGCTTAGCCTAGTTAGAGCAAAGCTTTGCATTTTTTAAAATCTGTTATGTATAATTAACATTCAGATTGTTATCTCACTTAAATTTCACATCATTGGCTTCTCTGCTTTTTTCAGTGTTCAGTATGATTTTGGACATTTGGCTTCCTATATTCACTTTTTTTTTTTACCTATTAGGACTCCCTTCCTAGCTCTGATCTGTCCTCTCATTAAAATTCAGAGTCCACGCCAGGCTTCTGCTTTGATTGACTGAGTGATTCTTCCCTGTGCCCAAGTCTGGCAGGCATTTAATAGTAATTAAAGATTTCTCAGATCTGTTCGTGGGCTCTCAGATAATCAATAAGAAGTCATTGTGATTGATAGTCACTGTCACAAAAATAGGAAAGCTGGACTTCTTAATAAATTTTCATGAAGAAATATTCAGTAGATGAAATGTTCCAAGTGAATGTCCAGACATATTTAACCTCAAAAGTAGCGTTTTTTAAAAGGACAATGTGCACTTTTATTGTCTGGCAAGTGTATCAAAGTAAAGCCTGGAAAAGGAATTCTGAGTGTCCCCGAGGCCTGAAAAAGCCCCTGAGGTTTTCTTTCTCCTACTCATTAGCTGGAACTCTTTGGTCGTGTGAGGGATCGAGTAGAAATCCATAGAAATAAAGCTGGTGGTGAGGCCATCCTGGCAGGTGAGAAATTAAGACAGGAAGTAAATCCTGTGGGCTTTAAAATAATGAGGAGAAATGGCAAAGCCAACAGCAGTGGGTAAAGGGCATGAACAGCTAAAGAGTCTCCATGGGTCGTCATTGGAAAACACATTATTTCAGTATATATTCTCTTGATTTAGTGCCTGCTGCCTGAGGTCTGTGGTACCACTAAAGCTAATAAATCATTGCTCTGGATGACAGCCTGAGTACCTGTGTTTTATCATACAGCAGGAAACCTTGTAAATTACCAAGAGAAGCAACCAGTGACCATGCAGCTGAGCTATGAGAATCCGTCAAAGCCTCAGTCTATTAGGCCCCATTTCATTTTATTTGCAGGTGCATTAAAAGAAATAGGGAACATTGCAAAAAAGATGAGCCCCAGCCTTTTGATTAGTGTTTAATAAGAACGACACAGGGTGGCTGGATCAGACTCCTAATGGCCTACAGATGGAATATGTCCACAGTGGGAACCTACCCGCTTCTCTCTGCTCATTGGCTATGCTGCAATTTACCTTATAAAAGCGAAAGGACAACTTCAGGGGAGTGAGTCTGAGGCAGGCGCTGAAATACTGCTTTGTGATTCTGTGCCTTGAAGCTTTGTTTCCTGGAGAAAGTTGGCTTATGAATTCCCTTGGTATGTCACACTTTTTAAAACTTTTGACTCTATAACTTCTCAAACAAATTGACCAGAAAAAAAAATGTGCCAAAGTCAGGTATAGTTTTCTTAGCAAATTCATCAAAGTGAGTCAGCTCACTCTTTTTAACCCGTTTTTATTCAAACCACTAATGCTTTGTTATGATCACCTCTGTATTCTTGAACATTTGCCAGAGGAAGGAGTAAAAGGAAGCTTGAGAATAAAGGATATATTTGCACCACTCAATTACTGGACCATCGGCCATAAGCTACACATCCACAGGGGACAACCTGCAATAGTGCTTTTGTCCAGGCACTTCTTGATGTAAAGTCTCCTGTCGTTAAAGGAAAATCTAGGGCTCCTAACGCAGGTCAAGATGGCGTTTAATCACGTAGGACCAAGTATGTGATTACCCTCAGGTCATTAATCTGGGTTGCAGGGCTACTCTGAGGTCACATTTCTTTACAGGAAGGACTTAGAATACACCTGCTGGGCTTCTAGATACAAGGCCACAAGCCCAAATTTCAGCATGCCAACTTCTGGAGAGAAAGGGAGCTGCAATTATCTCTAATTGTCTATACTTATAATAGCCAGATGGCCATAATTCAGCAAGTAAAAACAACAGCTTTCTCTTCCCCACCATTCTTTTAAAAACTGTGAGCTAGATAGAGATATATAGAGCTAGATAGGGAAGCAACAGATCCCCACCCCCTTCACATACTCCCTCTCTGCTGGATATGGGGACTGATTCCTGTAAGTGCACCCATAGAGAGATCCCTACTTTGTGCCTGTCTCTGAGGGACTGTCCAGCCGGGTCTCAATCATTCAGGGAGAAGGCCTGCCACGTTCTGGGCAATTTTCATTCTGTGGATCCCTCACACTCTATCATCGTCTCTTCACTTGCTGTCTGCTGTTTCTGGTTGTGCCATTGCTCGGGTGACAGCAAGAAGCATCACCATCAGCGACCCCCTCCCCACCAGCAGTGCCGATGGCACTCCAAGCGGTGCTGCTAGAGTAAGTACTCCATCAGCTGCCACCTCTCAGAGCTGTCAGCCCAAGATGATGTATCTACAAAGGGATTTCAGAGCTTTATAAGCAAATAATGTCTCCTCCAAAGCACATATTAACTGAGCAAACAATATGCCTTAATTCAGCCTGTGCATTTGCATATTTACACAGAAGCCCCTGCTGCTTATTTGCCCAAGATTATGAAAGCGCATCCAAGAAACCTTCTCCACTGGATCTTAAGCACACAGGCGAAAAACATGATGGGTAGATTTAAAGTTCTAATTTTTATTTTTTCTGTGGGGGAGAGCCATCATTCGGATTAATTTAGATAAGCCATCATGTCTGGTAAAAGGAGGGTAGCCCAGGATAGAAATTCTTATCAATCTTGTTTGTTTGCAGTGCTGCTGACTGATTTCGGTACGTTCTGCCAAATTTTATTCAGTCTGCAATGAGGTTAATAACACCTATAAAGAGACAGGGATCCTAATGACATGAAAAGCTATGAAGTACAACAGTGTTTTGTAGCAATGTGAAACCCTAACGCTGGGAATCAGGCTAATAAGATGTCTCCACTCCCGACCGTCCAGGAAACAAATGGTTACGTCAAACACACTGAGGAACTAGTTACCAGCAGCATCGATAGAACTCATCATTCTAGATTTTCACAACCTGAAGGATTTTTCTTTCAGTAAAATATTCCTGAGGATGATTTCTGTAGGACATACTATTCAGGTATGCCTCCCCAAATCCTTTTTGGATAAATAAGCAATAGGAATGATCAGGTATTCAGCATTTCCTCTTCTTGGATAAAATGAGTTCAGTTTTTCATAAAAATCATTAATTAAATTGAATGCAGAAAATCATCAAAATTAGAAAGGAAGAAATATAATTGCTTTTATTTGCATACTAAGTGATTGTGAATGCAGAAAATCATAAGAAATTTACAGAAAAGCTACTGCTACAACTAATAAGCTAATTTAATAAAGTAATGCTATAAGATCAACATACAAAAATTGACTATATTTCCATATACTAGTAACAAACAATTGGAAAAGTTCATTTAAAAATCAATACAATTGAAAATGGTATCAAAAATCAAGACAGTGTAGTTTTGAAATAGCTATGAATAGGTGAATGGAACAGAAGGAAGTGTTCAAAAATAGACCCACACATATACAGTGAATATGATTCAGACAAAAA
>CM053512.1:5442398-5516378 GCA_028627145.1 Eidolon dupreanum | reverse complement strand
CATATTTAAGATTCTGTTACAGAACTAGTTGTTACCCTTCAGTTTTTCACATCTGCCTAGTCAATAGATAGATGTTTCCATCATGAATATCAGCATCAAGGGAGTATGCACCCAGATATGTGTTTCTAAATTAAACAAAATAAAATCTGCTATTCGGTTTAAATTATTGCCTCCTACCTACCTCCACACACAGACAAACATTAGGTCTTTTTTTCCTGGCCAGCTGAAGTTTTTGACTGTTCTACTCTCAGACTGCAATCTTTTCAAATCTCTTTTCTTTCTATAAGGTCATTTTCATTGTTAACAGATGCCCCCCATGCAGGAAAAGTTTGAGTCCATGGCAATCCCAGATTTCCCCTTTTCTCAGTAAATGCACAGTTAATAATAATCTGAACAAAGTTAAGCCAGAAATATAGGTTCCATGGGGGCAGCCACTATTATCCTATGTGTTTTTGTGTCTTAGTTTACTCTTTTGGACTCTATTTTTAGGCATTCATGTATTTGTCAGAAATAAAATAAGAATATATAGCTCCACATTAAAAAGTGTTTCTGAGTAGGAACATAAACAATAATCCCAGGTAAATATTCCTAGAGACATCCACACCAATCCAATGTTCCAATCCCTCAGCTACTGATCTACCCAATGAATAAGTGAGAGTTAAATATATCAGCATAGATGACAGAATGACATATAATGAATAATCAATGGGGTCATCACCTATCCAGACACCAGTTCAGATGAATTTAGATAGACAATAGATGATAGATGACTGATAGATGATAGATAGATAGATAGATAGATAGATAGATAGAATAATAGCAACACAGAGAATATTCTGATTGTCTTCTGTGTTCCAAGTCAAACTGACAAGTTTAAGCAGCAAACTATCTTTATTTTTACATCACATATTTTAAATGCCTTAGAAACTTAATTGGAAGGCTATTCTGTTATTTGTTTATCAGCATGCTGGTAAAATTGGATAAACTTTAACTAACATCCACTAGAATCCAAATATTGTGGCAAGGAGTATGAATTTTGTGCATATTCCAAAGGTGCAAGTCATATAACATTATTTTAGTTCTATAAATCCATAATTTCAGGAAGCATATATTAATTATTAATATGTTACAGGTACTGCGCTAGGTATAAATCAGTGATTAAAAAGACAATAATCCTTTCCCTCCAATATTCTGGTGCAGAACATAAACTGTACATAATAAATAAATAAAAGGTATGTTAGATAGTGTTGTGTTCCAAGGAGAAACATAAAGCAGACAAGAGGACGTAAACTGTAGAGGGTGTGAGGAGGCTGGATTTGGGACAAGGTAGCCAGGGAAGGCCTCACTGAAAAGGTGACTCTTTTAAGATGGAATGGAACTGAGATCAATTAACCATGCAACTATCTGGAAGAAGAACATTCCATGCAAAGGGAACGACAAGTTCAAATGCCCTAGGACTACAAGTAGAAGCGAGAAGGCTGGTGTGGTGACAGTTGAGTGGAAAGGATGAAAGTGCTAGTAATAAAATCTGAGGGAAAATAAGAAGCCAGCTGTCATAAGGTTTGTGGGTCAAGATTTAGAGTTTTAAGAGTTTTCCTGAGTTAGATGGGAAGGCGTTGAAGTATTCTGAACAGAGGGGTGACATACGTTGACCCATGCTCAAGAGGGTCAGTCTGGTCTCTACATTGAAAATAAACTACAGAAGGGCAAGGGCAGAATCAAGGAACCAGTCCAAAGGCTATGGTGCTGGGGCCAGGGTGGTGTCTCTGGGGGTAGTGAAAATTCTGATAGAGGAAAGTCAAAAGAATTTGCTGAAAAACTGGATTTGGAGTATGAGAGAAAGAGATGAGTCAAGGATGACTCTGAGGTTAGGGCTGAACAACTGGGAAAATGGAGTTGTCATAACTGAGATGGCAAAGACTGTAGGAGGAACTGATTTGAGGAGAAAGTTTCCCAGTTACTAATTCTAGCATGTGGAAGGGGGAAGCCTTCTCCACACATAAGCAAGCAATTCTCATGGCACCAAGTGGGTGTCCTATTATTTAACACATCTTTGATACTACCCATCCAGAGATAGCATCATATTTCACAGGTTAAGAGCCCAGTTTCAAAAGATGGGCTCTCTTCCACCCAACCATAGATGGCAGTTGCAAGCCCAGGTTGTTACCTAGGCTTCTGACCAACTGGATATAAATCAGAGGTTCCCATGACCTCCTTTTTTCCTTGGGTTCAGTTAATTTGCTAGAGGCTTATAGAACTCAGAGAAACATGATACTTACTAGATCACTGGTTTATTACAATAGGATATAGTTCAGAAATAGCCAGATGGAAAGGATGCATAAGGCAAGCATGAGGGAAGAGACGAGGTTTGCATGTCCTCTCTAGGTATACCCTCTGCCCAAATCTGTATATTTTCACCAACCCTACAGCTCTCTGAACCTTGCCCTTTTGTGTTTTTATGGAAGCTCCATTACAGAGGCATGGTCGATTAAATCATTGACCATTAGTGCCTGAACTCAATCCCCAGCCCCACTTCCCTTCCCGAAGGTGGGTGAGATGGGACTGAAAGTTCCAACCCTCTACTCACATGATTGGTTCTCCTGGCCACCAGCCACCACCCTTAGGTGCCTTCCAAAAGTCACTTCCTTCATATAACAAAACACCTTTATCTTTCTCATCACTTAGGAAATTCCAAGGGTTTTGGAAGCTCTGTACCAGAAATGAAGCCAAACACCAAATATACATTTCTTATTATAAATAACAGTATCACAAGGGGACATTCAAGAGCCCAGTTTTGCACGTGTCCAGCTAGGAATGCCTATTAGACAGCTAATTAAAGATGTTGAAAAGCCAGTTGGATATATGGCTTGGGCATACTCAGCTGCAGGCTCCCCTCTACCTGGCTGGCAGGGAATCCAATCTCATTCATTATCAGGGTTATTTCCTTTCCATTGGCTATTAGGATCACAGGCTTATATTATGCCAGAAACCCTGGAAGGGACATGGTCCTTAGCCCATGGTGATTCCAAACATTGCAGCTGCTTCTTTTCCTGCCTACCACTGTTCAGAACTGGCATCTAGACCTTAGAAAAGTCCCCCCGTGCTCACAGACTTGTCCACAAAGAGACACAGATGGCCTTCAGGCCACAATGCAAGTGTCGAGTCATTAAAGACAGGCTCAGACCATCGTATCCAAACTCACTTACTTTTCGACTTCTGCAAGTTATTTAGTTTGTCTGTGCCTCATGTCTGTAAAATTATGAGAACACACCAGTTCAGAATCTACCACGAAGGGCTGTTGTGAGCATTAAATTCATTAATATCATGAAGCACCCTATTGCCTATAGAGTGATATTTGGCAAATGCATAATAAAAAAAGATTTTTCTTTCCCATTATTCCTTTATAAGAATCTGCACAGCCCTATACAAGATGTGGTATGTAAGCGGGGTCACAAACTGCTAACCATGCCCTTAGTCTCAGGGACTCTCAACATTCCCCACCCCTGTGGCCCTTAAACTTGGACACTTTGCCTATCTGCTATAAATTTTCCTTTTACTTGCTACCTTCTCAAAGATTAAGAAGCAAAAATATCACTAGAGTGAGAGAAGGGAAATTTGGATCCTTCAAAAGATCTTCCTTGAGACTTTCCTCCACAGAGTAAGAATGGGGAAAGGAGATACTAATACTAGTTAGTATCATTTACACTATGGCTTGGACATATCCAGCTTCAGGCTCCCATCTACATGGCTGGCATGGAATCAAAGTTCAGTCATTTATACTATGATTCATCATTTATACTATGACTACGCACACTCTTAACTATGTCTTTCTATTTTACCATTCTATGTTCAGAGTAATACATCTATTCGAATCTGTTTGCTTGATTACATCATGATAAAGAAACTAAGTTCAAAACCATTCAGGTGGTATGTAGATAAGCCCTCACCCAACAAAAAATTATCTTTGAGTTAAATGACTGCATAAAACACGTAGCCATGCCTCCAGTCCTTTCTTTTAGGGCTCCTTTAACTTATCCCAAGTTTTCTCTTTCAGGTGAAGAGACAGAAATGATTTGTATTTAGCCTATCAAATATTTAAATGTAAATGAGCATTTCAGAACTTTCTATAGCATGTAAAGAATAATGGTTCTGGTATATTTCCAGCTAAAAAAGCTAAGTTCTGATTGGACCACAATATATTATACTAACTAAACAGTATGTCCCAAAACAACAATTTAATCAATTCACTTATTTTATTTATCTATTACGTGAGAAAGTAAATATCCTTCTATTTTTTTAAATTTGTTAAGAAAAATTAACTTTCTAAACTGATGCTAGAAATCTTTAGTCAGTATCAAGGGTGTTCTTTTTTCTCCCATCTTAAAAGAAAAAATCACTTCAAAACCCTCTCAAAAGATGGCTATTCACTTTAGCTAAAAAACATTGGACATTTAAATTTTAAAAATTCTTCATTGAGCTTACTCCAAAGCAAAACTTCTTATAGTACTTACGCAACTTGTGACATATTTTGGTCTTACATAAGCTTTCACTGAGTCAGGCAACAGCTCTTTGACAAACAAGTTTAGCATTGAAGCCAACAGTTGCAATTCAGTAGAAAGAAAGTTCTCTCTTTTTCATTTTAATAACATTTCTGCACAAATTCCAGAACGATAGGGTCCCTGTTATCCTGGGTACAATACTCATTACTCATGTCTGCTGGGGAATTATTGGATGTATACTTTGGAATAAAGAGGGCTTTTACAATGTCTAATATGATGTCCTTTGCAATCTGTTATTAGCCTGTGCATCGCCTTGCCAGTTAATCATCCCATTATAGATTCTGAAAATCTGACAACCCAGAGGGATTGAAATGCAGTGTGCTACAAGATTAGAAATAGCTACATGGAAATGAAGTAAGGATAACGAATATTGTAGATCGGTACATAAAATAAAGGCTTCAAAAGATGTTTGTTCTGGAGATCTCTCAATACTTTTACCATAAAAGAAACAAAAGCAATAAACAAGCAGACAGAGAGAAGAGCCATGGCCGTGAACACAGGTAAGGAATAAAATAAAACTAGGACTCCGTACAGGATTTTTTGGAAGCTACCCAACGTAATTAAAAATCAAATTAATACATACATCCGCTCTCTGTTTGCCTGCCCTGCCATTTGAGAGCAGAAAAGGCCGACACATTTCGTCAGTCATCTCCAGAACTGCACAGCGCCATTAATCTCGCCACTTGTTTATGTGTTATGGTTGGTCCCCTTGCTTCTGTGTACTTTGCTGCCATCTCCAGGAAGCTGCGATGACAAGAACAGCCCAAACTTGACAGTTGTTACAGCCCTAAAAAAAAAGTCTTAGGATTTTCCAAAATGATTGCCTGTATTCGAAAGCATCTTTAATGGAAAAACCTTCGAAAATTCTAAATATTTGCAGCTAGCAATAATTATTAGATGACGGATAGGGTGCCTACTGGTTATGTATTTGGAAATAAAAGTCACACTTGAAAATTTCATTACCAAAATGCAAAATTCAGACGAAATTTCATTAAAGTAGCCTGTCTAATTTTCACATTGTTAAAGATAATAGAGAATTAGTTTGTCATGAATATCTTTATGGCTATAACAATCCAAAGAATTAATGGAAAATTGATGTGCACTATATATATATTAAATTACTATAAATTCAAATCATTTTTTAGTGAATAAGTTCTCTATAGGAGATGGCACACACTGAAATTCCATTTGCTAGTGACCATAAAAGAGGATAATAAAAAAGCTAAAGGCAGGGATCGGTATTTTCCCTAGAAATCATCCCAACACGCGGGTCGGGGTGGGGGGGGAGGTTCTAGGGCTTTTAAATGTGCTAAACTTCTGCCTGTAGGATGGTGTTATAGTGGAACAGGCCTCTGGACTGGCCTCACAGTCCTCACAGCCCCCGGGGAAAGTTCAGCATCCTTCTCGGCCACAGACACGCAGCTAGTGCACTGCGGTTCAGTGTCATATATTACAAGGTGCAGACTGTTCACGTCATCCATGTGCCGAACACTAAGGACATGACTGAATCACTCGGGGGAAGAAAGAGTACCTGCTCTGACCTTGATTTTTTACACCGGATCAAAATCATGCAGTTAATAATCGCACAGCTCTTCGTTCCATAGGTAATATCTGATATATGAACAATACATATCTATCTACATTTAAGATAAAGGAATGGATATATGCCCAAGCATTTCATCCTTTAACAAAATGCCATACACCAATCCTTAGACATTCTGGTAAAAGGCAAATGCTAAATGTTCAATAGAAAAGAATAGACCTATTGTGTATATTCGAGGAATTCTCAATGTGTAAAGTCTAGATAGTCCATGCTCAGGATCAGAATTTATATCATCCTTCTCCTCTGCTGTACTGTAATATCTTGTACACCGTGGACAGTGCTTTATTTATTTATAACCTTAGTTCCTAGCAAATAGTAGGGCACAGTAGACAATCTTCAAATGTTTGTTGAACTGAACTGAATATAATAAATGTGTCACTAAAGGTTATTCATTTATGATGGTTTATAAATCTGAAATAACATTCTCTAATACTTGGGATGATTGTCATCATTTTGAAGCAAATTGCTACGCCTTTGGAGGAAATAAAGCTCACAAGCAGACTTCTCTATGAAAATTAAGCCACCGTCAATGTGAAAATAAATGTGAGCGGTACCGGTTAGTGGCAAATTTTTCTAATCCTTCAAAAAATATTGAAAAATATCTAACAATTGACTCAATCTACTTGAAGAGAATAAGGGATAAAAAAAATAAACCATCATTAGAAAAAAATCGACAGTCAGCCAATTAAAGATCTCTCAGTAGAACAGAGGCGTTGATTCAGAAAACAAACCGAACAGAAACAGATAAGAGGTGCCATTACAGCACAGACGATATACAATAGGAATATAGAAATGGAAGGCAGTGACCCCACTGGGCGAATGAATTAGAGAATACCCGAAAGGAAGACCAATTAGACTTTACCAGAAGATTTCAGAGTTTTTTGAAGAAGAAGAGACCTATGACTCATAAATTTCTCTTGATCTTAGCCAAAAGGCCGAGAAGCGATAGCTCATAAATTTAAAAACTATACAAGCTTGGTTTGCCATAAACACTGAAGTCAAATTTACTTTACAAACTAAGTGGTCTCCATCACCCAAACAGACTAGGAAAATGAGCGATTTGTAAGGAAGGGCCTTACTATTTTACTGTCCCTTGTCTTCAAACTAGACCAACAATATGGATGTCAGTTCCCTTCTCTATAAATTAGTCTAAAATGTAATATCTTAATGCTGATTTTAGTAGTGAGAAAAGCAAAACTTTTAGCATATCAGTTGCGTAACAGAACCTGTTTGCTAACACATGTGCACAGCCAAACTGTGAGAAATGTGTCTGTAAAATACACATTGGCACACCCCAAAGTGTGTGGCCAACGAATGCATATGACAATTTCCACAACAGAGTTCCATAAGATACCAAAATTCCCCATACGCCCCATAAACTCCTCAAAAACTAATGTCGCAGCAATAATATTTAACCTGGAAAATAATTTTTCATTAATTAAACTTTTCTTTGTGGTTATTTTTTCCTTCTGTATCTTATATCAGTCTCTACTTTTTTCTTTAATCAATAAGATTATTGCACTTGTTAAGAAGATTAAATTAGATTATATATATATATATATATATATATATATATATATATATATATATATATAGTGTTTATAAAGGTCAAAGAGCTGTAAAACGTTTTTATTTTCACAGTTCAAAGTGACTTCTCAAACTTCTCAGACTCTCAAAATTATGCCACAAATATAATTATATACCAAACTAAACAATTACACATATTTAAACTGATGATATTGTAGAAATTAAAAGTTCAAAATGGAGTAAAAGTATTATTTTTCAAGATGGGGTGGTTGGAGCATCAGGAACCTGACACTAATCCACGCTTCTGCTAGGACAGGCCCAAGGGAATTAGCCCAGGCAGAGGAAGGTTCGACCTAATGGAAAAAGCAGACTGCTTTATCAAAGCAATCACCACGAGCTCACGAGGTGACCTGTGATTCAGGTAATGACTGGACTCTAGCACCGCGGATGGCATCTCTGGCCAGATCAACAGTGAGGTTGACAGACGATAACCACGTCTGCTCTCCTCACTGCTCCTCTTTCCCCACAGCCACTAAAACAGGTTGCATCTTTTCTGTTAGGTAGGCTGGAAAAGGGAAGCTGGAGTCTCATAAGAGAAAGTTGTATAGACAAAGCAGAAAAATAGGTAGGAGCGAGCAGTCTCCACTAAGTAAGCTTTGGTGGTCTAAATATCCAGTCCTTTGGAATATATTTTCTCTTTAAACTATCCAGAAATCCATTTCCCAACTGCTCCCTTTGACTTATTTGAACTTCACTCATCTCTGATCACAAAATCTACATAGTAGTCCACATTGATCCTCAGGGAATACATTCCAAGACCCCCAGAGGAAGGGAGGTATAAAACTATACCAGAATAATAGCAATTTCCCCAATAATTATATAAATTTATATAAATTCATTGCAATTACCAATGAGTTTCTTAAAGTACTAAAAAAAATATTTTCAAGTTCATACAGAAGAATCAATATGTAATTATTGCCAAGATATTGGGGAGGGGGGTAAGGATCATGAAATTGTACCTACAAGACATTTAAATTATTAAACAACATTAATAAAATCAGTATAATATTGGCATAGCAATAGCCAAATAGATAAAGGAAACAGATTAGAAAATCCAAAAACGGATCCAGGTACTATATAACTTAAAAATACAATAAAAGAAGTATTTTGGTATGTGGGAAAATAAGGTATTTGTATAATCGTATAAACAAATAAAGGCAGACTTTCATTTCATATAAAAATAAATTTCAGATGGGTTAATAATCTAAACTGAAAAATAAAACTACATTTTAACATAAAATAGTTTTAAAATAGGAGATTATCTGTAAATCCTCAAGATGGAAAATTCCTAAGCAATAATGCAAACCCAGAAGCCATTAAGGAAATAACAAAATTTCTTTTTTTAAATAGTAAAATAAAGAGAATTATGCTCAGCATAAAACACCATAAATAAAGTCAAGAAACTATATTCTAGAAGAAAACATATAGAAAACGCATGACTAATGAATAGTTATATTCCTAAAATACAAAACGCTTCTACTGATTAATAAGCAAAACCACAAATCCTGCCACAGAAAAGTGGGCAAAGAAAATATAAAGGCAAT
Organism: Eidolon dupreanum; assembly: GCA_028627145.1. Lineage (NCBI taxonomy): Eukaryota > Metazoa > Chordata > Mammalia > Chiroptera > Pteropodidae > Eidolon > Eidolon dupreanum. The sequence continues at coordinate 5,507,085 of CM053512.1, read as the reverse complement.
TCAAAGAAGAAATGCAATTCACCAGACAGAAGTGCTCAATCTCACAATAATAAGAAAAATGCAAAGTAAAATAACCAGATGCCATTTTCACCCATTATTGTTGCAGACATTTAAGACTGGAATTTCCAGTGCTAATGAGGACGTGGAGTCCAGGCAGTTTCATACACTGATGACAGGAGTTTGAATTGCTTCTTTTTGTAAAGTACTTGGCAGTTTCTGTTAAAATGTTAAATGTGCATAACCTTTGACTCAGCAATTCTATTCCTAGAAATTCATCCTTTTGAAACAGAATCACAAACACAAAAGGATGTACATATGGGAGTGTTTGCTGCAGCACTGTTTATAAAACCAAAGCAGTGGAAACGACCTGATGGTTCTGAATAAAGTAATGGTAAATATAGTAAGCCATTTGCATGTGACACATCATTCTGCACTTGACAAAGAGGAGTTAGAGTTTCTGTTCTGAATCGAAAATCTATGATATATTACTAAGTGAAAAAAATGCAAGTTATAGAGCAATATGTGTAATATGATATTATTATGATATAAAAAACCTCTATAAACATGTCTATGTATATTCTTATATATACACACACAGACACACACACACACAGAGACACATACACACTAGAAAAATATAGAATACCAGGATACCCATCAAATGCTAATATTGGTTTTTTTCAAGAAGATAGAATTAGAGGTAGAAGAAAAACTAATAATCGTTTCTTTATATACTTCTGTATTGCTTGAATGTTTATAATTAATAAACATTAATTTAGAATTTAAAAACTATATTTTAAAAGTAGCAGCTGATCCTTCCATTTTACTTTTACTGTAATTTTTTTATTTATTCACCAAATATTTATTGTGCTTATGCTTAAAAATAAAATTGTGTAATTGCTTTAAAAATTTTTTCAAAATAATCCCAACAAGCAGGTAAAATCAGCTGTTTGGGATGTATTTTGTAACAATGAAATCATCTAATTGCAGTTCAATAATTAGACTTAAAAATATTATTGAAGTACTTTTACGGGTAGAAAACAAACTGGTAACACTAGTCTTATAATAAAAAAAATATCGTTATTATTAATTCTATGCTCTGTGACATAAAACCAAATATTGTGTTTGATGAGATTGAGAATTTTTTCTTTTAATATATACTATACCTCAGTTACTCTATGAACCCTATTCTATGAGAAAATGAGATGATCTACTTGAAGAGAAGAATGTAAATCTAAATGCTCATCCGATTATAAATTTTTTTTCTGCACTTTGAGTAGCTATTGCATTAATCAGAAGCCCAGAAGCTCAATTCTTCAAGTAGTCCTAAGAGAAGTCACAAATAAATGGAAGATAATATAATAGTTTCCAAAAGTCGACTTAAGAGACCAATTATGTATGAGAGTCTTTCTAAGGAATGCATTATCTAGCCATGCCTCTAGGTTCTCCAGGTTCTCTCTTCACTCTGTTTATATTAATTCCTCCATTCTGTCACCTTTTTTTGGAAGGGAAGGGAGTCCTGAGGGAGCTCAGAGACAAAGGTAATATCCAGTTACAGTAACTAACTTATCCTATGTTCTTGATATATCTATGCATTCTACTTTAATTGATATTTTATCTGCCTCTTTACTCTTTAAAACTTTTCTTTCATTTTTTTTTCTTTTCCAAGTGTTCTGGTTTGTTATTATTAGTATTTATTGTTGGTGTTATTATTATTATTTTAAAGAATAAGATAACTCCTAAATAACTCCTAAAATGTATTCACTATTTTTTTCATAAATACTAAAAGTGCAAATTAAGACAGTTCTTTGACATGAGGAAAGAATAACTGAATAGATATATAAACACTCATTCATAATGTGCATTTATGCCATTTTTGGAAGATTATTTCCAATTTTCCTCTGACTCTGCAAACACAAACATTTTTGTGACAGATCCACAATAGGTGTGATATAGTCTGAATGTTTGTGACCTCCCAAAATTCATGTTGGAATTTTAACATCCAGGCTGATGTTATGAAGAAGTTTTGGAGATGATTAGGTCATGAGCCCTCACAAGTGGGATTAGTGCCTTTAAAACTGAAGCCCCAGAGAGCGAGATCACTCCTTCCACCATGTGAAGACACAGGGAGAAGCCAGCAGTCTGCATCCCGGAGGAGGGCCTTCGCCAGAAACCCTACCATGCTAACACCCTGAACTTGAACTCCCAGCCTCCAAGACTGTCAGAAATAAATTTTTGTTGTTCATAACCTACCTAATCTTGAGGTTTTGTTACAGCAGCCCAAATGGACTCAGACAAGGGTAGAAAGATATATTTACTTGATTGGCTTCCCCAGTAAATTAAGTTCTCTAATGACTTGTCCTCAAGATAAGTCAATACTATTCAAAATCTGACAAAACTCAGACTTTCCAAAGATAGTATATTTTTGACTGAATTACTCTATTTAAGAATTATCTCTTTTTTCCCCAGAAGAACTTGGCTTGTCGAGAAGCACAGATTTCTACCATCATTTCATTGTTCTCTCCTTTCAGTTTTCTGAGCTACTTAAAGTTGTACTAAGACCAGTTTTATTATGAAATATCTGATTCTGAGTACTGACTCATGGAATTTATTTTCTTTTTTTTAAGCTTTTTTTTTTTCAATTAGAGTTGACATTTAGTGTTATTTTATATTCATTCTGGATGTACAGTACAATGGTTAGACATTTATATATTTTACAAAGTGATTATCCCAATTAACCTCGTACCCACCTAGCAGTATACATGGTTGTTACAATATTACTGACCATATCCCCTCTGCTGCACTTTACATTCCCATAACTATTCTGTAACTACCAATTTGTAATTCTTAATCCCTTCACTTTTTTCACCCAGCTCCGAATCCCCCTCCAGTCTGGTAACCATCAGTTAACCATAAGTTTGTTCTCTATATATATGAGTCTGTTTTCATTTTGTTTGTTCATTTATTTTGTTCTTAGATTACACACAGAAATGAAATCATATGGTATTTGTCTATCTCTGTCTGACTTTTTTCACTTAACATAATGCCCTTTAGATCCATTCGTGAAATTTACTTTCAATATAAGGGTGAACCGCTGCAGCGTAAGATTTGATTTCAAAAAAAAAAAAAAGGTTTGGTCAGAATCAGGAAGATTTATAAAGACTGCAACCTAATATAAGAATTATTAGAATTCTTTATATTTTCATGGTTCTTTGGAATTTCAGAGTATTTTGGTGACAAATTATTTAATTTGATCCATATAATAACCCTGAGTTATATATTATCTCTGTTTTGTTTTGAAAAATAAGAAAACTGAGGTTCGCCAAAGAAAAGTGGTTTCCTTGGACTTTTAGAGTTGAGAAATGGCAAAGATCATGAGTGGAGACCCCACTCTTAATTCTCATGTTTCAACAGAAACAAAGCTGCAGCTTTTTAAGACATATTACAAGTCAGGGGATAGCAGAGGGTAAATATGACTACTTCTCCTGAGTTGCTATGGGGTTCTTCCCATTGACCTAAGGCCAACCCAGATCCTAGGAATGAGAAAATGTACTTCACCTCTGGAAAAATTTGTCTCTGTTCTAGTCACAATTAATTACATTCTTTGCAAGAGGAAAACTTACTCAAGCCCTTTTAAGACCCCCAATGTCTCTTCCAATCCACAACATCTCACTCGAAATCCAATATCTAGAATTTGTACCCATATTTAATTCAATACTCACTCATGCACCATGAGAATAGCATCTTTAAGAATAAGGCATAAGAACTTAAGCCTCAATGGTGACCAACTTCCTAGACCTTAATCTCACTTTTCCTTTTCACCACTTTTTCCCAAATTGTCACTGTGCTTCCTGACCTTTTGATTTGACTCCCATTTTTATCCCATTCTGTGGTCTAATAACAATTTGTCTGGTATAACCTTAAGAATCTTCTCCTCAGAAATGTATTACTCTCTCTGGAGCCATCCTGCTTCCCAATCTCTTGGTAATTAAATCATCCCAACTACCCTCATGCAGCTGGTGGAGTGAGGGGGTATAAATCAGACATATAACGGGATTAAATTATTCTTCTGAAAAATTTATATGTTGTTTGGAAAATCAAAGCAGTTTAATCGTATTTATGACTTCAGCAATGACTGGGAGTTTAATACTTCAGTGCTTCACTCACCTGTTTATAAAATAGAATAAACAATTTTGCCGAGTGCTGTAGCTTGCCTCATACCTATTCACAATTTGTCCCGGGAAAATTTCCAAAGGTATTGCTATATATTTTATTTTTTTATCCCAGGGAAAAACCATAATGCTTTAAAATTATCATATATTCTAACTGGTAAGTTTAATTGTATAGTATAGTCATCTTCTGAACTACACCTCAAAATGGTTTAATCAAGAAGAATCATTTTTATTAAATTTGGCAGAACTCACAATTAGCTTTCTAGAGAATAATTTCTGTTTAAAAATTTGTTATCTGTGTTCCATTTCACAGTCTTATTATAACCTTGGCCTTGATTTATTATGATGAAGAGACTAAAAATGGCTATACTTTTTAAAAACAGATTTCTGAAATGTTCATTTCATGTATCCAAAGCAAGCTGAATGAGGTAACTAAATCATCATTGAGACTTTTTTTTTTTTTTTTTTTTGCTAAACATAGAGTCATAACAAATAAATGAACTTCATTTCTCAGGTATACTTCCTTAGTCTCTATAACCACGGGCTCTGCCTAAAAGTAAAACATCATACAATATTCCTTATAATTGGAGCTATTTGTTTAGAAATGGCATTTGTTATTTTCTGTGGCTAAATCGTTTAAAATGCATAGCATCCCATGTCCTTGCCTATTTGCAATTTCACATTGATATCCCCTAAAATAACCATAAATTTTCATACCTCAGTACTGTCTTTGGGCATTACTTAACCTCCAGCTATGTATTCTCAGAATAACTATTAAGACACTATTTATTTTACAAAATATGTATTTAAGCCTCATTCTAAATATCCCACTAAGACAAACATAATTCATTAACTTACTCAAAAAAGCATTTATCCATATTGTGCAGAGGACATAGCAACGATAAGAAAAAGTCCTTAACTTCACTGAACTTACGTTCTGACACACAGAGGAAGTGAATAAACAAATAAGCAAGTTGGTGTGGAGAGCACTAAATGAAGATTGGTGCTATGGGAAATAATAAAACAGGATGAAGGGAGAGTGAGCACCGGGTCTGGTGAGCACCGGATCAGGCGAGAGGGTAAGGAGGTTACTATTTTGTGTAGCAATAATGTCCACTCCGTATAGATGAGGCTAGAATGTTTGGGGGCTTCCTGAATCTATTTCTAACTCTGGCTGAGCTCTCTCTCTTCCTCAGAGATTATGTGGCAGATAAGTGTCTGCTTTGTCTCACGTGTTAGTGATCTCAGGACACCTATATTGGACAGTCACCTAGATTCCAAACCGGGTACCTGTCTTAGTTCCACTGGGTTTCATGATCATGAAACAACTGACACAAAGGTTGCCTTTCTCTCTAGAGACTTAGCTTCGAATGTATTCTATTCTAGAAAGCAGTCTGTTCAGGTTCCTTGAGTTTGGTGGGATCTCTTTAGGATAAGAGATTAAAGTTCTCTGCTGAGCTCATCACTGATCCTTTTTTTCTTTGAAGAAGGATCCAGTCTTTTGTCTTTTCTATATAAAGCCAGAGAAGAGAACTGGTGGGAGGGGGGAAGGGGAGGATGCCAGAGGCCAAAAAATAAATGAAAATTAATCACACCTGCCTTATGTGAGAATAATCTCAGTTGAAATCAAAATGAAATTGTTAGTGTCTCACTTAACTTGAAGATATTTCAGTTAATGCAAGTTATATTTTAAGATCATTGCATTAATTCTTAGCCAAAACCTGCTACTTCACACCAATTTTCATCCTCTCCACATCTATCAGCATGGCTTTAGCCATTTAAATGCCTATCTGTGTTTAAATCCTTATTTGTGATCTTTTTCAGGCCCATCGCATAAATTGTTTTCCAGTTGATCGCTTCCTATGCAGTTGCTTTGAACTTTGCTTTCATCTCCACTTCTTCTGCACAGGGACTTGAATTGTGATTCTACTTATCCTTATCATCCACCTTGAAAAGTTATAGTTTCTTCATCTAATTTTCTATTTCTAATTCTAAATCTTGAGACTTTTATGAATATTAACCAGTGTGCAACAATGCGCTGGAGCACTGTTGCAAACATGAGGATTGTACAAAATGACTGAATCACATTATTTAAATTAAAAAAATTCAGTTAAGATCTAGGAAGGAGATATAATCGTAAACTATTGCCATTCAGTTTGAGAGTCTGGAGCTATAGGCAAATACTGTTCAAGGAGTGAAGAGGATTATGTGAATTGCTCCTGAAAAACAAGTAAGGCTTCTGGCTCCTGTGTTATGCTTGGTCTACCAGTTGCTCTGTTTTTCACTCTAATATGCCTGCAGATAAATATTTTGGAAGAAATGTCTACTCTGGGCTTTTGCTGATCACAACCACAAAAGTGATCAACTAGAACAGAGAAAATTAAAAAGTTTAAGGATTAAAGAGTTCGTTAATTTTAGGGAGAATGAATATTGTGAATATCAAAAAACTTTTGCTAATGGAAAATGGCTTTTGAGTTAGAGAAGCATTAGAATGAAATTACTATTCCTTCCTACGCTGCCTTCTCATTGTATGATAAGTAATAGTCAGGTTTGCTGCACTGGCCAATTTCCATATTTTTGAAATATTTTCCTGGCGGCCATTGTTATACAAAGTCAGCTTATCATTAAAACTGCCTATTCACTATCTTCTGTGTGTATGTGTGTCTCTCTCCACACAATATAGGATTTTTTAAAATTATACTGCAATTTGAAACTTGGATATTCATTACCATATTACTATTAAAAAGGCAACAGAAATGTGTTGCCCAAACTATCAAAGAAATATTAAATATTAGCAACTGACAGGCAATGAATTAGTTTCTTAGTTCTATTTATTCAGATAAAAAAGAAGATAACAAAAGGTGGATAACCAGTAGATTAAATCATTAGTTATGTTTAGGATTAATTTTCCCATGCCATCAATAATTTTCCCCCTGCAGAGACTGGTTTTAGGTTAAACCTATTTAGATTTGTAATCTCTGGGAATGAATGATAAATAAGGATAGTCATTTTACCAATCCTCTAAATTAAAAAAAAAAAACAAACAAACACACACACACCATTGTACTGTGGTACAATTTATCTCTTCAGAGAAGACTTTCTAAAAAGTGAGTTAAATGGTGGCTAATTTTCATTTGGAAAAACTCTATTATGGAAAATATTACTTTCTCAACTTTAGTTTAATCATACACTAAAAGGTAACAACACAATATAGTCTCCATGCAGCTCAGCCTATACAGAGACGTCTCTAAACTGCTGGGAAGTTCCCTCCCATGGCTGGCTTTTGGATGCTTTAAGACCAGTGAAAAATATATAATATTCACATCTTCACACTTGTTTTTGGTAACTTTACTGGTTTTTACAAAACCTAAAGCTTTTTCTGCTCAGGCGCTTATAGAAACAGAGCCAGAGACACTGTAAACTGTTTTTAATTGTTTATTCATCATTTATTTAGCACACTTATAACGTGTAAAGTATGACCGAACACTGATGGTGAGGAGTGGGGTAGGGAGGGGGGTCTGTTCTTTAAAATTACTCTGAAAAAGGAACCATCATGTACCGTGGGACTATAGATAAGAGTGGCCACTCTGGAAAACAGTACAGAGATCCCTCAAAAACTTAAGAGTAGAGCTAACATATGACCCTGCAATCCCCCGTCTGAGTATCTACCCAAAAAAATTTGAAAACACTTATTCATAAAGATATATGTACCCTTATGTTCATTGCTGCATTAGACATGGCAGCAAAGACATGAAAACAATCTAAATATCCTTTCATGGATGATTGGATAAAGAAGAGGTGGTACATATATACAATGGAATATTACTCAGCCATAAAATACTGCTATTTGCAACAACATGGGTCTATCATGCCAAGCAAAATAAGTCAGATGGAGAAGGACAAGAACCATGCGATTTCACTCATAAGCAGGATATAAAATAGAAAGCAACAAACAGACAAAATTAAAAAAAAAAAAGCTTATTGACACAGACAATAGTCTGGTGGTTGCGAGGGGAAGTGGGTGAAGGAGGCTGAAGATGGTAAAGAGGGTCAAATATATGGGACAGAAGGAAACTAGACTCTGGGTGGTGAGCACACAATGCAACATGCAGAGTCTTACAGGCACAGAAATCATGACACCCTCTTGAGATTATTGAATGTGTGGCCTTCAAAAGTGCAACTTCCAAAAGTTTTAAATTTAAAATCAAGGTATACCTAAATCACTGGGAAAATATGGCTCAATTTGTATTATCGTTTTCCATACGACTTTATGCTTAGTCTTTCTTGAAATTTTTTTCTGAAACATAGGCAGAGTTTCTGTCATTAGGGGGCTACCCTTATGCAAAGTCAGAAAGTGCATTTCAAATTTCAAAATATGCATTAAAGAAATCACATTTGCAACCAGCAATTGCAGCGTGCCACAAACTCAAGGCTAACAGGCTCAAGGACAATGCTGTAGTCATATTTATAATACCTTCTTGCTATAACAACTTTATGTAAACACAATCTCAAATAAGTGTTCATTTCATAATGATTTCTGCTATCAATACTCAATCCACTTAGTTACCAGAAACTGTCAATATGCCCTTCACCCACATGTTCTTAAGTGACAGGTTCCACTTCTCCAGCTTGTTATTTATTTGTTAGCTTTATTGATTTAAGTTCCTTCTCTGCTTCTACTTACACGTCTGGAGGAGAATGATATTAGCATGGACTTTGTGACAGAGATGCAATGAACAGCTTGAAGTGATCACTATTGGATCAATCTGTAAGGTCAAGGGAAAATGGAGGGATAGAAGTATATCAAGACATGTTTTCCACTACTCTTAATTTACACCAAACCAACTGTCATAAATGTAATTTTAAATACACCTAATATTTTCTCCCCAGGTAATAAAGAAGCCAATACTGTCATTTAGCAAACATTTCTTAGTACCTAGTATGTGCTTGCCACAGTGTTAAGTATCAGGGATGGAAAAATGAATAAGACACGCTCTTCATTCCCAGTCTAGTGTGGGGGAGAGAAACGTTTTAAAAATAATCACACCATAATGTAGTAAGTACTAAAGTAGAGATATGAATGTTTGGGGTTTTGAATGTTTTATTTTTGATATATAATAACAACGTCCTACTAAGGACAGCCTATAAAATGAAAGTCCTTGATGGGCTTGGAAAGATAAGTTTAAACAGAACCTCAAGGATTAAATTGTTTTGAATAATAAAGGAAGAAGAATTTGACAATTTAGGAGGGAGGTCTAGGACAGCATTGTCAAGTAGAAACATAATGTGAGCCACATACATAATTGTCTGGTAGTCACATTTTTAAAAAGTAAAATTTTTTAAAAATGAAATAATTTTAATAATACATTTAATTCGATCTATTCAAAACATTGTCATTTCAACACATCAGTATTTTAAAAATTACCAAGACATTTTATGTTGTTTTCCCTAAGTCTTCAAAATCTGGTATGCATTTTACACTTATAACACCTCTGATCTCAAACTAGCTCCATTTCAAGGCCAGCACAGGATCTAGTAGGTGAGATCTAGTAGGTGAGAGAAGGGTGTGTAACTTATGAGCCTGCAGAAGCTGGTGTGCTGTGTAATATGATCTCTCCCTGTAATCCCCATAGTCTTCAGTAAGGCTACCACCCTCACAAATACCTGATGTGAGAAATTTGTATAGGCATGAAAGGCTGTGAACAAGTAGCCAGAGAGGTCTGGGAGTCGTTATTAAGAGAAGCCAGAGAGATTTGCTGAGGTGAGAATGGAAAAGCCTCCATGTACCATGGGAAGGGCTTTGGACTTTTTGTTTGTTTGCTTTTTATTAAATATACATTTAATATATATTGGGGTGACATTGGTTAATAAAGTTACATATGTTTCAAGTGTATAATTCTATAATACATCATCTTTATATTACATTATGTGTTTGCCCAAAGTCAAGTCTCCTTCCATCACTATATATTTGGTCCCCATTGGGGCTTTGGTTTTATGTTGAAGATAGTAGGGAATTATGGAGTTTGTTCGTATCTGAAAATACATGAACAGATTTCTTTATATCTTCATTTGGGTGTCCCATAGGCATTTCAAACTCAATATTATCAAAATGTAAGTCATCATTGAACCATTCCTTCAAACTTGCCATTTCTATGTTTCTGAATTCAGTCCACTCTTTCATCCTCCTAAACCTACCTCCTAATATCCTGAAAAGCTGCATACTTTTCTTACTCTCCACTTCCTTAACTCTATTTCAAGCCATCACCATCTCCCAACTAGATTATTACAACTGGTCTCCCTCTTCAAACTCAGTCATTTTCAATCCATTTCCCACAGGACAATAATTTCTTTAATGCATTGTGAATCATAAAGTTTCCTGTTTGTTTTATTTTCTTAGAATAAATCTTCAATCTCCTACAATTGGTTTAGAAGGCACTGAGTAATCTGGCTATTGATGACTTTTCTGGCTTTATATCAACCCATTTTCTTCCCAGTCTCCACTTCAGTCATTAAACTTTCAGTCCATCAACTGTGCCTACCATTTCAGAGCCTTTGGAGCTGTGTCTTCTCTATGAAAAATGTTTCCTAATTTTGTGGTCTTTATATACATGACCTTCTTCTAGGAAGTCTTTCTAATTATCCTCAAGTGTAAGTTAGATGAATCTCTGGTTTCCTATTATATATCCTATGATAAGACTTAGCACACTCTTTTGTAATTTTCCATTAATGTGATATTTTCCCAGTAAAATAATTTCTCCACTGACACAAAGAAAAACTATGTCTTTTCCTCCAGAGTATACTATACCTGGCGCAAATTTAAGTACTCAATGAATGTCTGTTGAATGATTATATCAATGGTTTGAAGGTTGAGAGAGATCGAGGAAGGTATCCAGTTAGTCTCTATAACAGATATTGAAAACCTGAAATAAGGCAGGAGGACCGACAATGTGTGGAGGATGAATGAAATATAATGAAAGATACATGGAAAGTAAATTTGGCAGGATTTGATAACTAACTGGATATAGGAGATAAGGGAGAAGAGTTAAGGATGATTTTAAATCTTAGATGATTAACGATGCCAATAACAGAGAAAACACAAAAAGAACAGCAAGCTTGTGTGCAGGGAAGGTACAAAAAAGTTGCAGAGAAATAATGAGGTTGATTCTGAAAACATTTTGAGGGAAATGTAGAAAATCCGACTACTGGCTGAGAACCTCTTACTGGAAGTAAAGCTCTGAAAACACAGGGAAAAGGGTAAGAAATTCAGCTATAAAGTTGAAAATCATCAGTCTACTAATAATAGTCATAGGAGTGGATGAAATTGAGAAGCAAGAGCATGTAGAATAAAAAGGAAAGACAATGAGGATAATACCTGAAGAGCATCAATTTTATGGATTGGGCTAAAGAATGGAAGTCATAGTATTTCTGCCAAAAATGATAGATTGAACACATTTGTCTACTTTCAGTCTATTCATAAACTACAATTAAATAAAAATGCAGTTTTTTAATTTAAAAGTATAACTCATAAGGAGAGACAAAACAGGACTGCAACAAGAAGAAAAAAGCATACAACTTAAGAAGGTGAAAAAAAAATGGACAAATGGTAATAAATAATTTAGTAACCTAGGGACAAAAAAAAAAAATACACTAGAATCTTACCCAGTATTGAGAGTGGCCAAGAAGTAAGCCAAGTTATATAACATCATCCCAAAAGGCTTAGTAAAATCTGGTACCACTATATACTTCAGAATTTGGGGTAAAGTTCTACCCATATGTTCAGTGCTTCCATTTCATTTTTTAGTTGTCAACTCTTAAGTATGAATGGGCAACCAAATATTACAAAGCAACAAAAGAGAGTTGCTACTATGAAATGTAAAAATTAAAACCGACAGTTAAATAAAAGTTGGAAAAGACTGATTTTGCAGAGAATAAAACTGCAAAAATACTACTATACCCTTAGGGATAAAAGAAATAAAATACTGCAACCACGAACAAGGACAGGACACCATTTAAATATAATAAATCAAAGAAAGAACATTCTGAGAACAAAAAGAGAGCTTTGTAAAGTCCTGCAAAATTAGAACTTTGTAGTGGAAACTAGAAATTCAGAAAGATACGTTTGAAGGAAAATTTAGGAAATATTCTAGAAAGGTAGACAAAAAAAGAAAGAGATTAAATAAATATTTTTTAAAAAACTGCTGGCATGGTCCAGCAGTTATAATAAAATGGGAATTTCATAACTAGAGAACAGAGAAAAAAGGAGAAAATCATTTGTCTTATCTCCGTATGGCTGCTATAACACAGTACCACAAACTTAAAACAACACAAATATATTGTCTTACTATTCTGGAGGCTAGAAAACTAAAATCAGTTTCACAGGACTAATGTCAAGGTGTTGGCAGGGCTGGTTCCTTCTGGAGATGCTAAGGAAAAATTCATTTCTTTACCTTTTCCAGCTTGTAGCAACCACTCCTATTCCTTGGCATGCAGTTCCCTTCCTCTGTCCTCAAAGTCCATTACTCCAATCTCTGTTTCTATCATCGCATGACCTTCTCTCTGACTCTGACTTCTGTATAAGAACCATTGTGATTACATCAGATCTATCCAGATAATGCAGGATAATCTTCCTATCTCAAGAAACCTAACTTGCTCACATCTGCAAAGTTCTTTTGGCTATACAGGGTAACATTCACAGATTCTAGAGGTCAGAACATGAACATCTTCAGAGGCAAGAATGAGGAGAGCATTATTCAGCCTACTGTACCATCGATAAAATAATTTTTTAAAGTGTCCTGCAACTGAAAGATTTAAGTTTGGAGATTTAAAATACACCTTACTTCCCAGCAAAGTGATTAAAACAAAGATATAGTGTTATTTTAGAAAATCAGAAACATATGAATATCCTATAGGCAACAGTATAAATCATAATAATGTAATTCTTCTCAAGAGTACATTGGGCAGAGAAGAGAGTGGGAGAAAATTATTTCCAACCTAGTATTCCATAACTAACTAAACTACTATTCAAATGTCAAGTTAGTATAACTCTGATACTAAAACTTGACAAAGATACTACAAGAAGTCAAATTTTCAGGCCAATATTTCACATAGATTAAAAAATTCTAAATGAAATATTATCAAGTCAAATCCAGTAGTATATTAACAAGACAGACAGCAACACCAATTAGGGTTTATCCCAAGCTGCAAGGTTGGTTTAATATCTGAAACATAATCAATGTAAATTACCACATCAACAGAATAAAGGGGGGGAACAAGCAATATAAATGTAACAATAGACTAAGAAAAAGCAATTGATAAAATTGCTAAAACATCCATGCATGATAAAAACTCTCAGCAAACTAGGAATACAAAAGAACTTTCTCAATCTGCTAAAGGGCATCAAAGAAAAACTTAACAGACAATACTATACTTAATGGCGAAATATTGAACACGTTTCCCCTGAAAAAAAATAGAGTAAGAAGAGCAAGAAGAATGTCCATTATCACCACTCTATCTAAGCCACTACTATAACACCAGGAAAACACATAAAAGGTATAAATATTACAATGGAATTATTCACAGATAATCTTTGAATATGTGTAGAAAATCCAAAATAATCTTTAAACTATTTCAGTTAATAATCACATTGAGCAAGGTCACTGTAAACAAGCTCAACATATAAAAATTAACTGGATTTAATTTACTAGCAACAAACAATTAGCAAAGAAAACTTTTTTAAACACCATTTCAAAAGCATCAATGGACATCAAATACTTAGAAGTAAATTCAACAGAAGTTATATAAAATTTTTGTATTGCAAACTATAAACAATGATAGGGGAAATTTTTACAAAAAATCTAAACTAGTAAAATAACATGTTTGTGGATTAGAAGAATTAATATTGCTAAAATGTCAAATCTAGCCTCTAATGATCTGTAGATTTGATTCAATCCCAATTACCATCCCTGAATTTTTATATTTTGATTTTGGTTTTGATTTTAGTTTTAGTTTTGATTTAGTTTTTCAGTAGACATTGGCAAACTGATTACAAAATTTATATAAAGATGTAGAGAAGCTTGAATAGCCAAGACCTTGAGGAAGAATCTTGAGAAATAATTAAGCTGGAGGACTTATATCTCCAGATATCAAAACATACTATAAATCTTTAGCAATCAAGGTTATATTAATGGTCCAAAGATAAGTAAATAGATGAATAGAACAGAATAGAGTTCAGAAAGAGACCCAAACATATACAGTCATATGATTTACTCAAAATCATCACCAGAGTTCAGTGGGGCACATGGTGTTTTTCTCAATAAAAGATGCAGGAGATTGGATATTATTTAAGGATGGATCTACTTTTTCCCAGGGGAAATGTGTTCAATATTTCACAAAGGACCTTGGTCCATACTTCACATCATATTCCGTAAATTATTTTTAAGTTAATTATAGACCTAAATGTTAAATGTAGAATGTTTTTAGAAGGAAATATAAGACAATATTTTGTGATCTAATCCTACAAAGTAATATTAAGTAGCAAAAAAATGGACAGCTATTTGTAAACCATAAAATGGACGAATCTCAAAAACATGAAGTGAAGAAACACAAATGAAAAAAAGGTACATACTATATGATAATACAATTTTTATGAGATTCAAGAAGGCAAAATTAATCTATCTCATAGTAGAATAATGGTGATCTCTGAACAGGAATATTGACTAGCCTGGAGCACTAAGAAACCTTTCTGGTTGATGGATATGTTTTGTATCTTCATATGGGTGGTGTATACAGATATATACATATGTAAAATATTATCAAATTTACATTTAAGACTTGTGGAACTTACTCTATACAAATTTATCTTGAAAAATTTAAAAGGCTTAACTGATATTTCAGAGTAGCATATAAACATTTTTAGACATGTAAAGTCACAAACTATGCTTTCTGTGAAAGCTTTCAAAATTAGAGAGTAAACAAATAATGAGGAAGACCTGGGACAGGTCTGGGAGATCAAACCAAGGAGAGAAGGTGAATGGATCCCAGCACAATAATAAATAAATCCCAGAATGTCCCAAGGAAAACAGCCCAGACTGGAGCAAGCTCTGGGAGAAATGACTCCAAATAATTAATAATAATAATAATAACAATTTTTTGATAGAATGCTTAAAAGATCTGAAGATCTAGAGAGGAGATTTAGGCAATTAGGTTTAATTAGTGAAAAGTATATAAAGAGAAAAAACAATAAATAAGGCAACTATTTTTTTATGAGAAAACTATAAATTGTATAGGAAAATTAACGTAAACATAGTGTACTCCTAACTTAGCTCTTTGAATAGCAGTTATGTCATTATAATCATCCAATCACCAAATAACCAGCCAACTATAATATAAACATAAAAGAGGTTAAATAATTAGCTTCAGGGTTAAAGGGGTCCCCTCTAAGGTGGGGGGAATAGTGGGGAACATGTCTGGAGACTGATGTTTTTGTAGTAGACCTGGCAGCAGATTTCAACTCCTTAAATGATATTCGTGCACAGGTTTCATTTAAATAAAATCTTCAAAATTTTTCAAAAAGAGGATGGAAGTGGTGCAAAAGAGATTAAGAGGTGATCAGTCAGGAGATGAACTTTCAGGAGGACTAATGTTTGGACTGAGTGATAGATTACTGCTGATCGCAGTCTAGATGGAATATCTCAAGGTTTTCAAATTAAGTTTTCAATGCTATACCGTTGCATTTCAAACCTTTCATTTTTCAGAGCTAGACAATCTTTCTTTCTGAAACTCCTTTTTTTAATGCGAAATGTTTTAAATAATTTGTGAAGCATTCTGTCAGCATTTTATGCTTACAGAGAAAAGAAATTTCCTTTTCCTATTACTGCTATCTCTCAACATATCCAGCAGGGAATTTGTTACTTATTAAAGCAGATGACAGTCCCTAAGAGTTTTCAGGAATTATAAACAATTACAGGAAAGAGAAGTGTTTCCATTACCAAAAAGGCAATAATGATGGAATCCACTATTGAATATGCCAGCAAGATTGTAGAGTTTAGAGAGCAAGCACAGTGTTTTAACCTTTATTCTAGCTGATAGAAGATGATGCAGTATTCTATTATCCACAATGACAAGTGATTTATTGGGATACTTTCTTTTCTTCCAAACTGTTATAAGCCATTGTTTTTTCCTTCAATTGCACTGATTTTTCATCTTAGTGCATGTACGGGGCTGTAAATATTTGTGCAGCCATTTAAAAAAGGGAAAAAACAACATTCTCAGCTCAGGAGATCCTTACTTTCTTAATGCTACACCACAGATGGAGGTTTGCCTTGCTGTATGACAAAACAGCCTCTATTTAGGAAGGCTTTTTCAGTATCCTTGTCTAAAAGTAAGTAAAGGCTTAGGAAATTCCTACTAACATTTCCCCAAAAATCTGCTTTCTGAAATCTTGTTTTAGGAATACTCGTTGTGTGGGGAGGCAGATATTCTTGCTAAAAGAGAAGATGACTGTAAAATAGGGTTCCCAAGCACTGAAGGATACGAGAAGCAGATTAAAAGGCTGATAGGTGGGCCTGTGATGATTATAAGTGTGCCATTTTTCAGGCCTGAAATCCCAGTATATGTTTTCCTTGCCCTCAAGGGAGGTGAGATTCAATCTCACGGTAATCAATCAGAAAACCATCAGAAAAGAGGTTTTGCTGAGGTTCTGAAATAAGGACAAAATATTTAAGAACCTTTCTTCCTAATGTTCTCTGAGGAAGAGAAAGACCTGCACTTCGGCTCCCTGATAGAGTGGCAGATTACTATTTAGTTTTCTGGTAGGGAGCTGGTGGGGAGCACCAAAATGTGAAGTCAAATGGTGCTTTGTGGCATTGGTATCTTTTTGACAAATTGCCCAGATTTCATGGTTAATGAGCCCTTGTTATCTGTGTTCTATGGATGTACAAAAGTTCTGAACGACTAAAACTGTCACTCCAGCTCATTTTTCACTATTGATTGCCCTTTATAATTTTGTTACATACTCTAATTTAGAGTTGTATATGCATGGAATAACAAAAAAAATTAAAGGAGCAATGTGATAACAATCAGTAGAGTTTCAGGTTGCTTTTTATTTTAAAACATATAATCTAGCAAGACAAATATAAATTATTGATATGTAAACTTTAGATTAGGGAGCAAAAGAATTGGATTCTGACTATTTTACTGAGTGATTTGAGGAAATTTGTACATCTAGGGCTTTATCATCAGTCAAAAAATAAAGTGAAAAGAGACATCAATTCTAAAACACTTTCTAGATCAAAAAACTATGTTTTTATTTTCAGAATATCACAATTTCCATAGAATGTTAACCTACGATATTATCTGTTTAAAATATTCAAAGATTCTATGTGAATTTTTATAATTTTATCTGTTTATTTTTAATATGAATCTCTTGATTTACATAGATTTAAAACTCACACACATAAAAAATATTAGGAAAATTTGTCGTGTGCAGGCCAGTGTGAAAAAAATTATTTGATATTAAAATTATAATATTAATTAAAAAGCTGTCATTAATTGTTTTAATTAACATAATAAAACATTTCCATCATATTTAAAAGTATAGCTATAATAAACATCAACTACCTGTTGAAATAACTTTCTAGGCCCAAGATACTGCTGTTCCTGCCCAGGGTGCCACATCAGCAAACAGAAACTTGAGATAACCTTCCTGTAAATGCTCCACTTGCCCCAAAACACCATATATTTAGCCAACCAATCCGCAAACACCAAGCCAGCTCTGCTCCATACAGCAGTTCACTCTCACGCATAGAGGATACTTTCCAACACCCCAGTGGATGCCTGAAGCCATGGTACCAAGCCCCATATATACTGTTTTTTTCCTATACAGGCATACCTATGACAAAGTTTAATTTATAAGTTAGGCACAGTAGGAGACTGACAACAATAACAAAGTAGAATAATTACAACAATATGTGGTGGTAAAAGTTAGGTGAATGTAGTCTTTCTCTGTCTCTCAAAGTATCTTCTTGTATGGTATTCACCTTTTCACCTCAAAGAAGCACTTCCTGTCTTCTCTTTGGCATATCCAAATTGCCAGCATCACTGCTCTTGTGCTTTGGGGCCATTACGAGTAAAATACGAGTGACCTGAACACAGCACTGCAATGCCTCAACAGTCCATCTGGTAACCAAGATGGCTACTGAGTGACAAACAGGTACGTGCGTCTACAGCATAATGACACTGGACAAAGTGATAAGTCACGTCTTGGAAGGACAGAGAGAGACCTACGAGATTCATCACACTAATCAGAATGATGCACAATTTAAAACTTATGAGTTGTTTATTTCTGGAATTTCTATTTAATATTTTTGGACCTTGGTTGACCTTGGCTAACTGAAACTGCAGAAATCAAAACCATGGATAAGAGGGGGCCTATGGGGCTGATTTTCTTGTTCCTTCTCACTCCAAACGAGGTTGACTATGTGACTCCAGCCATTCAGATATTTTCTATTTTTCTCTTCCTTGTTCTTTATTGTTTATCCTATAAAAGCTTCCTGTCTCCTGCCTATGTTGCTGTTGCCTGAAGGAAACTGTCTACTTCCCAAAGTGTTAAAAAAGTTTGTTTGTATCACCTAAATTGTCTTCTTTAATCATTTTTTAACACATTCAATTTAAGAAAAATTTCCATTCATCCGTCTCTCAAAATAGCCATTATCCTAAATTTGGTGTTTATTATTTCCAAGCATGTTCTTATAATTTTAGCGTATAAGCTCTATATGTGTATACAAAAGGTGTTATCTTGCATGTTTCTATTCTTTACAAAATAGTAGCATACTGTACATAAGTCATATATATGCAAGGTTATATTGTTGAGATTATTTGCATTGATAATTTGGCTATAAGTCATAATTTTAATTGTTCTATTCTAATGAATTAATGTGACTAATTTGCTTACTCATTCAATAGATATGTACATTGTTTCCAATATCTAAAACAATGCTTTAATAAATGTATATATTTACATTTATATACGTATATCCTGTATATACATAAGGAAGTATCCCTAGATTATATATGTAGGAATGGAGTTACTAAATTCTAAGTTAGGCACAGCTTCAAGTTCGTATCTCCTATTGCTTGCCAAAGTGGCTATACTAACTCACACTCTCACCAACAGTGTTTACAGTGTCTTAGAAGGAAGAGAATTTTTTTATTTAAATTAATCTTTTTTTATGCTTCCGCATCTTATTTAAGAAATCTATTCATAACACAAGGTAAAAATATTTTTTCTATATTTTCTTCTGAAAGGAGTTTAGTTCTGCATTTCATGTTGGGTCTTTAATCTAACTGGAATTGATTTTGTTTATATTATAATCTATGGCTTTGTTTTTAATATTCATTTTGGTTCCATATGAATAACCAATTGACTTAAAGCCTTAAGTTAGTATGTGTCTCTACCCTTCTCCCCTCTTCCCCCTCAAAAATCCTACACACCATTAAAATGCTGTAAGTTCAATGAAGCCTGGCTTTCAGTTATTTGAGGTCGCTTCAACCCAATATTTCCAGAGATATTACCAGCTGTGTTCGGTTAATTTCTCAGTGTATAAACCACCTAGATAGTGAAAAATTTGGCTCCAAATGAATGTGAATGTGGGCCCATATTTGTAAATTCTCAGAAGAAAATTCTGCTACCCAACTCCCAGCTCAGACAGAGACAAGTAAGTTGCTTAGTTCGCCTTCTCTCCCAATAAAGAGATATTTTTTTCAGATCATCCTTGACCTATTCACTGGTGTTGCAACTCTTCAATAGTTTTTCATTTTATTTTCTATTTCATTTTCAACACCCTGACTCATATGGATCCACAGCATTGTTTTCTGTCCTTACAGGGTCATTAAATCCCAATTCTTGATAACTGAGAGGTAGAACCAACCTCCCACTCCTATCCCCACTTCCCAAGGTAGCTGCCACATAGCTTTGTTTCCTCATCATTTATATCCTTTGAGATTTTCCAAATTCTCTTGTGAGCATTTAAATGAATAGTTGTATGTTGTATCAGGTATTTCTAGGTTTTTAAAAACTGAAGGCTGTTCAGGTTATCTAATCCCCACTATTCAGAAAAGGAAGCCCTTTGAGTTATTTTAAGATAAGTCAATATTGGATGTTGATGTCTTTAATATCAGTTTGATGACAGAGAAGATCATTTTAGTATTACTATACATGAAACAAAATCTGTCACATATGATTCAGTGAGAAATCTTTATATTAATGCTTGCAATATTCAAAATGCTTTTAGCTCTTTCTTAGCTCTTTTTAAAGTCTTTTCAGAGGACAAAGCTGAAGAATTTGGTTGCTTTCAAAGCTCTATTTTTTTAACTCATATAATTTATCAATGTATTTAAATTTATAGGACTATAAATTATGATTAACTCATTTACTCAACTCATCTCACATTTTCTTGATTTTTATTAGAATATCACAGGCTATGATCTATAAGAATTTAAAGCGTCAACTCAGTTATTTTGCCAAGTTTTCTCACCATTCCCCGTAACTATCCTATGCCCCAGTAAAGCAAACTGAAAAGAAGTTTCCATCCAAATGTGAAATATTTTTCTGCCTCCAAACGTTTATTTATACTTTAAACCATCCATTTGCCTTTATTCCCCACTCCTCAAGTCCAACTCTCAAACCCTACACATCCCTCAAGGCCTCTTTATATGTCTGTCACCATCGTGAAAGCACTCTTTATTGCTCCAAATATGATCTCTAGTTTCTTTCAGCATAACTCTTGTGGTCCATATCATATTCTATCTTGATTCATTGCATCATCAGGGTTTAAATTGTTTTAGCTTAGAAAATAAGAGTTTCTATCTTTTCCATTCTTACATTCCACAAAACGTTTTGAAAATTTATAGAAAGTCAATAAATACACATTGAATTTCAATTAAAAAGCTCATTTGCAATTCAAATTGGCTGTTTTAAATAATTATATAGTGTCATTATTTAAAATATAAACCCTAAAAGGGAAAATTTTAAAGTGTTACAAGCTACATAAAAGGTGTGACAAAAACAGAATAAACCTCTCTGTATTACTACAAAAAGGAAGGATTAGACAGGATGGCTCTTAAGCTTTCTTCTGTTGTTAATATGCCAATACTTGTCAACAACTTCATATATATTTTCTTGTACATTTCAGTCATGGGGCTTAGTGTTCCTATTGGCAGCAAGGTGATGAACTGGTCAGGGTCAGGAAGGCCAGCTCACCACTAAACTGTGTGCTTGGGGAGCACAGATCAGGCAGAGTGAAAATGAATGTTTCAGCATCTTCATGCATTGCTAGTGTGTGGTGTAAACAAATAAAAGACAAACAGAAAAAAAACGAAACAGGAAGAGAAACTCTTCCCTTCTACAGTGTCTCTCTACTGTCCTCTACGACCTTAGCAGAACACTGTGTTTTTCTAAAAATTAGAAACAGCATAGACTCCAGCTCCATTTTTACAGAGCAGGCAATGAAGACTGGGTTCGAAGATGAGAGGCAATAACTGATGTTGGCACAATAAGGAATATCAATTTGACTGTAAATATGCTATCCTCGATTTAGGAGCAGATTTTCTTAAATTTAAAAGATGGATGGTCACGTTATGGTAAGTTTGGATTTAAAAAATTGCATAATCCTTTTATACACCAAAGTACTAGTAAATAAACTACAATTTTAGTGTGTTAAATTTCAAGGAACATCTCAGTGCATTATATCATTTTAACTTATTGCATAATTTTTTAATTGGGGAATATATTTCACCTTCCCAAACCTATTCCAGTTTGATATCAAAGTCTATTTTTAATAAATGTCATTAGCTATACATTAAGAGAAAAAAAATACAGTCTTGTGAATTAAAATGAAAATGCATTTAGTAGTTAATATGAGAACAAAACTGTTGACTCTAGTTTCTAGGAGCTTACTTAAATAAAAAGACAGTAAGAGAACATTAAAACATTATGTTCCTCAGGTCACAGAATGAAGTTCTGTTTTTCACTATGATTTACTTAGATCTAAACACTCACTTATTTTTTTAAATTCTTCCACTATATTTAATAAATATAAAAATCTCTTGTAACTTAGGTAGCATGCCATAGTGGTTAAAAACGTGAACTTTAAAAACAAAAAAAACAACAACAAAAGAAAAATACACTAGGTTTGAATCCTAGCTCTCACACCCATTGTGCAACTTTGGGCAACTTGCTTAAACCTCTTCTCTTTCTCGTTTTTGTCATTTGTAAAATGGGGTTAGAGTACCCATCTCATAGTTTTTTTTCTGTGTATTAAAAGAGCTGATACAAGTAAAGTGCTCAGGACTTTGCCAAGAGCATAAGAAGTATCAAATTAAAGTTCACTATTGTTGTTTTTTCCTACTACTTATACCCAACACTTGATTGATTATGGTGACTGATTATGTTAAGAAGAAATAACAAATTTTTCCTAAAACTCTCTCATCAGCACATCAGAGAATAGAGTTATAAATCTATAGCGAACTCTTTCTCTCTTTAGAATTCCAGGACTATTTAACTATTTCTTCAAAATGGGACCAATGTATATTTTTGTAATTGTTCTAACACCTTATCGAAAGTCATGCCTGATTTATCCCTTGTCACTCAAGGTTTTGATCTATCGATATGAAACATTATGTATGTTTATATTTATATGTTTCCTCATCCAACTGATGCTCTGAAAAATCTGTGTAAGCCCTGGGATAAATCTCCTTAGATTCTGATTTTTAAGCTCATTAAATTTCCTGTTTCAAGTCAGAGTTAGGAATACTAAAGAAGTTATTCATATAAAGTTACTTTATAGAATAATCTAGTAGTGAGAACATGCTGTTGAGCAGAAACATGGTAGAACACATTTCTCCTGCGAGCCTTAATACATTCATGGATCCAGTAGTCCCATTCATAATCATTTAATACAGTGAACATTTGTAGTTTTAAAAATTAAGAAAGAAACAGGCTCTTAAAAGTTAAAACCCTACTTGCATTTAGCTATGTTTAAAAAAATAATAATTCCAGGAATATTGTAATGAGGCCTAGGCTTAGGAGCAAGCATTGTGCAAGTTAATGTAAGTAATGAACCTTTCATGTGAAATGATGTAGTGTCACAACTCATTTGCATCCCACTTAAAGTGTAATTAAGTTTCTCTGACAGCATGGCTTATGGCTGAAAGAACAAACCTGGCTGCTAAATTAATCCAGAGTCCCTCAGTTAATAACACTCAGCAGAGAAAACTTTACTCACTCTTTCATGTAAAGTTCCCAAACTCCTATTTACAGAAGTGTATGACAAGTCAGCCCTATAGGAAAACCTTTGTATGAAATTGATGGCCTCTTGCCATACAGATTTAATCATCACCCAAAACCTGAAAACTGGACTTGGATGAATCAAAACATAAGAATATGCTCTTTTCACTCCAGCTAGGAAGGCTGGTGGCCTGGAGGGGATGACTTCACATTTAAATTTCACTGCACCATATATGTTAAACTATAGCATGCTTTCACACTTCAGTGTGAAGTGTTGGTAACTTTAAGATTTATCACAGAACTGAGTTACCATAATAAGTGCTCAGAAATAATGGAATCTGTTTCCTTATTCATTCTTTCGGGATTTGAGCACTTCATATAAGTTTCCAAATTAAGTGGTTATTCAATAAATCCTCTAGAGTTTTTTGTTTGTTTGCTATTGTTGTTGCTTATTTGTTTTGTTAAGAATATTCACTTTTAGCAGTCCCCAGAAGGGATTATGATGCTGTCACAAGGTTAGCACTACACTGTGTTATTTAGAACAAAGTTTAACTAAGCAAGATTGAATTTTAAAAAAATCGAAACTTTTCAGAGAGGCAAACAAGAGGACAATCGCATTTCTCAGGGTCACATTTCACTTCTCTCCAGGCCGACAGGCATCTCTGCCAGACAGTCACGGCCAGCAACTGCTCTTTCTGTTCTTCTCTTTCTGGCCGCCCCAATTCAAGTGCCAATACGAAAAGAAACACTATTTTTTAAATCGATTGCCTCAAAACTGACTATCATTGCCACCATAAGTAAATTGGTTCCTAAGAAAGTCAGTTAAAGTGTTAGTAGCTGAAGAAAGAAGACGAGAAGACTAGATACACCTCTAACACACGAGACGGTTCTGAATCCAACGTGTCCAATAATTTAATAATATAATGCCCCATGGATTTACTCTAGTTCTCTAAACCAATATTGTTTGGGATATTTTAGTCTAAGTTAGTATTTATGCTGACAGATGACTTGTATGCCATCCCGAAGAAAATTGTCATATATAGGAATTAGATAATATGTTTAAGTGCAGCATTGAACAGAAGCTGTCACACCCGCACACATTTACATAGCACTGAAATGTCCCAAGGGCAAAATCTGCAGCACCTCGTTCTTCTCATCGGTCTCAGCGCTATGCGATGTGTCACTGGCATTTTAAAAGAAATGCTGCATGCTCTTTCTTGATTTTCCAAAGTTCTCTTTCAGGGAACATAAAACTTGCCAGGAAGGGTGAATTGATGGGAGAGAAGCACCCTAACAGTTTCTTCCTCCTATCATTTATTAAAAGAATCATTGTAAAACATAAGGAGTAAAAGTCGTGTTCAATTAAATGTTTTTTTCCAGCTTGCTGTTGTAACATTTGCAGAGGTAGCAGACACAGATTATACTTTGGCTATCCAACTGAGGCCAAAGGTGGGGGCAATGGGGTTCTATTCATTAAGTGCCTTTCTCTATGAGCTATCACCCACGTTGAAAGAAGGTAAAGGATCACAGCAAAGCTTCACACCCCCACCCCCACCCCCGCCAACTCTAAGGCTGGCTGCTCCTAATTGTCTCCCATAATCCATTTCAGATTGAAAAGTTAAAAGATTTAAAATACTCGAAGTGATGACTTCAGGTCACATTGGGAGAAAAAATCAAATATTAGGTATTCTATACATAGCCATGTTTTTATCTATTCATTACATATGAGGAAAACTTTAAAAACATATTTATATGTTATATACATGCTTTAATTTCATTAAAAACTGCACATTAATATCTATTATACTATTTTAAATGATATTTATATAATTGCATATGTAATTTTCCTTATGTGTATGTGTATAGGCTTTACCACAACACTGAAGACTGAGAACATTCATTCTATGCTGACTAAGGATTATATATACATATACATATATATAATACATGTATTTCTTAATTCAATCACACCTAAAAATTTTAGATGAGCAATGTGTTGAATTCACAGTTTAAGACATGTCAAGATGACCCAAACCTTAGGTTCACCATGCAAAAATAAAGGTGACTTCATGGTTCATGGATAGTTTCTGTGAGTCCCTAATTACCACAAAGCACACAACTGCATTCACACGGAAGGACTGTATAGCACTGGTTAAGTTCCTACAGCTTATCACATTTCCCATAGATCAACACAGCTAGGGAAAGCATGAAGCCATGCTTCCTGGTTGGTATTAGTCTTTTTGTCATATTCAGTGTCCTGTTAAAAAGTTGAAGAGGTGTCTTTTGAGAGAGAGAGAGAGAGAGAGAGAGAGAGAGAGAGAGAGAACATCCCTGAGCCTTTTTCTTTTCTCTATTGCAATCTCTATAAATGATGTGACCATATTTCATTTCTCTCTTATTCTAAGTCTCGATATAAGGATTCTCTCTCTCCCCTTCACTTTGCACATGCAACTAGTCATTGAATTGGTTCACTCCACCTGTTTTTGCTTCTCTCTCTTTTTTCATCTTAATGTCTCTCTTGAGTACTTATTACTCTAAGTTCAAGTTGTTCAAAAGGATAGTAATTAGCCATATATGACTATTTAAATTTAAATTCAATAAAATTAAATTTAAAATTCGGCTCCTCAGTTGCACCAGCTAACTTCAAAGTCCTTAAAAGGATGCATGGCTAGTGGCTACAGGATTGGTAGAACAGTTCCATCACAGCAGAAACTTCTGTTGCACAGTGCTGCCCAGACAATGGGGAACAGACAGCCTCTCTACTTCTGAAATTGTGTGGCTTCTCAAGCAAAAACTATCCTATCTTATCCTAATTAAATTATCCCATTCATACAACACTCCTGCAATGTGAGTTTTACCTACAGATTAGCAAAGTATGTGAGCTTTCGCTACCAGCTGCAATGTTACTTACTCCCTATCATTCGGAAGGGCATATAGAAATCACACCACCCTGCATGGGGTCTAGTGAAGCCTGAGGGAAACTGATTCAAATTGACTGCTGTGTAGATTCATTTCAAATTTGGTGGAAGTTAATCCAAATGATAGAGTTGTTACAGTATAAAAGTATAAAAAGTAGTTCAAACAAACATGCAGAAAATAATTTGCCTGTGCTATACATGAATAAAAAAAAATATATAAAATATATATATTCTTATATGTTTATAATTTTATATGTCACATGATTTTTTAAAATTTAGGCACTGTGAAAAAATAATGAATGTTTATAATATCTTTCAAAACTATATAGTATCTGAAATGAGTGGGTATTAAACCAAAAAAAAAAAACCTCAAATATTCATAAAATATAATACATAGCAGATACTTGTAAAAGGTAAACCATATCTGGTTAGAGTTATAGAGGACTGAGAGTATAACATAAATATATAAGAAATGTAGATTTAATGCTACATTTTAAAAAGTCTAAATAATATAAAATTATTCCTTGGCTTTTCTATTCCCATTAGCTCATACACTAGAAGTGGAAAACATTTTAGAATTAATTTGGTAAAAATCTCACTTATTTACAAATAGAGCCACTTATTCTTATTATCAGAAACACAATGAAAATCTTTCTTGGATATTAAAAAACTTAAGGAGTCATTAACACTCTCATCTTCCTCTCAAAACTCATTTTAACCAAAAGCCAAAAGTAAATATGCAATCAAATTATTGTTGCATGATCACAAACTAGACCCATGTCCCTCCTCAATCTCTTCACATGGCATTGAATAAAGGATTTCATAAATTCTTCCAATCCCCAGTCCATGAACTGCATATGAATTTATTTTATCAATACCAGGCGGATAATATTCCCAAGGAGGAGATGCAATGCCATTCTACTAGTTCCAGGTAATGTTGACTTTCACCTGTAAACTCAGCTCTTTCTTTCATAGCTAGGAGGAATTAATCAAACAAGCATAATTTTTGGATTGGCAGATTTTTTTGTGTTAAGCAAACAGAACTAAGGCTGAAATTAAACACAAATTATACAATTGCTTTGTAAGGCAAGTTCATCAGCCATGGTTCCTACGTTGCAGATCCATTAGTAATCTCACTGAGTATTTGCCGCATTCATAAATTTATTATTTATAAAAAGTTAAAAGTATTTATGCTCTGCTATAAAGCATGTAGAATGTCAGATTCAATTTGTGCAAATGGCTAATTTTTAAAGGGTGTAATGATACCGTTGACCTAGGCACTGGTTCTTCATGCTTGGAGCTCCAAGAAAAAGCAACAGAAAGTGCTTTGTTTGTTCATTAGCCCTAATTTTATTATAGTTGTTCATATCTACCTGATCCCTAGCAGCAAATCCAGCCACCTTAACCCAAGGCACCTGACCTGAACCATGGAAATAATTTCTAATGGACCAAAATGCCCCTACCTGCTTGAGTTAATCATTTTATTCTTTCTCTGTTTCAGAAGCTGATCATATTTATTATATTGGTCTTATTCACTCATTCATCAATAACTATTTTACTATTTTATCAATTTTGTATCTTTTTAGGAATTTTTTTTTTTTGCTGATATCAATTTCTACCTATTAAGCTGTTTATCTCCTTATTAATGCTTACTAATATAATCTTTTAACAGGGATGAAGCATAAAAGGGATAGGTTTGGGACACCATCCATGTCCCAAACAGAGAATATCGGATTCCTTTTTTATTCTGATTATCTCCCCACAGACTTTCTTCCTGTTTCCAGAGCAGATCCTGTCAACCTCAATGAAGAATCTAATATTAACTGAAGTCAGCCAGAATCATTGACAACCTCATTCTAAAAATTACCCATTTGGAAAACGATGGTGATCAAGAGCCAAATTACTTTCTCTGCTCTTCCAACTCCACTCCCTCAGAGATCGAGACTACTTAATTTAAAAACCTGTTCAGGGAACTGCTGTAACAATGTTGTCCATAGGGCAGTTGGCAACTTTTATGAAGACAGCCATAAACTAAAATCTATGGTCTCTTATAAACACAATACACTGATCATAGCCATTTTCCCTGACAGTCCATTCTGCATCTAAAGAAGAAAGTATGCGAGGAATGTTTATCCAGGGCAGCTCTGGAGCTTGCTCTGGTATAACTCTACAGAGCTGCCAATAGTTGTCTCTCTTTTAGAACGTTTTTAAAGAGAAATTTTTAACAGAGTGTGCATCATCCAATAACTGGAATTCTATTTACCTCCCTGCTGCCAGGACGAACTGAAGTAAGTTACTTGACCTTTCAAAACAGGCATTCACCAGAGTTCTCCATTATGGCTAGAATATCTTGATTCATATTAAGATGATCAGTGTATCACAAGAACCAAGCAGTAATTGTTTGGGGTGTCATTTTTCCAAAAGCAGTTTTCACAAAAAAGATATTTTTATAAAGATGTAAGCCCTTCAAGCGCCAATGAATGTTAGGATCTAACTGGAACACAATTATTCTTTGCATAATTCTACCTGCTTCTGCACAAACAAACTTAAATTAATTCCTGAGTTCATCAAGCTCTGGATTGTCATTCAACGAGTACTTATGAAGTGCTTGCCATGTGGCAGACCCTTTTCAAACAACAGGGTGTATGTGGTCAACAAAACAAAGTCCTTGCCCTCAGAGAGCTTATATTCTAGCTACATTCATAGGAGAGACTCTTAAGCATCAGCAGACACCTAAGGCAAGCATCTCAAATCCCTTTACCCTCCTACCAAGAGAAGAACAGAATGCCATTTTTGATTTGCTGAAAGCACTGCAGAAAACGTGATTACTGTTCAGAACTCATACTCTCGCAGTAAATCATTATCCAGCTGAATAGCCTTTTTATTTGTCATCTGCTAGTCCTTTCTGCTTGAGAAGAATATAATTCTGAGAGGTCAAGGTTGGTGTCTAACTGTACACCAGCATGTCCTATTGTCTAGCACACTTGACATTTGCTGAATGACTAATGAGCAACAGGCCAAGTAATGAATGAATAAATGAGTATCGCTGAAGTATCGATTCACAGAGAACCTTCCAAGTATGGTTGATTTAAAACCCTTAATTTTTCACAGTATCATTCTTCTCATTTCTCAAAGTGACTCTGTCAAGTGGCCTTCCTATTATATCAGGCAGTAGGCAAGAGCTTAAGAACAATTTTAAGTGCACTAGTCAGAGACTGAGGTAGCTATTTTGTGCTCTTTGCCCCTCCACCTCCCAACATTTGGATATTCTGCTGCTCAACTCTTTAAATTTTGCTGAGTGGTGAAGCAAAAAACTCCACATAGGAGCTGCAATAGGAAATCAATGTGCCATTTATATATTTCCCCAAACTGCAGCATTATCAGCCCACTCCCAGCCTTTCTCAAACCCTACTGTAGTTCTCCTACTAAATTGCACGATGCTTTATTTATTTATTTTTTAACTGGAAAAAAAATAAGCATGATTCCAGAGCCACATTAAAATCTGGCCCTCACAAATATTCCAGGCCAATCTCTTCAAGACTTGTAGTGAATAATTCTATAATTTTGAAGAAGTGCTTATTTAAGCCTTGGAGGAAAACCAGAGTTGCTCTTTTGGGAAAAGCTTTGGCTCCACCTGAGGCGTTCCTGCAGTTTCCTTTTAAGTAGGTTGGATTTTCATTCCAGCCAGAACATAAGTGAGACTCTTTTGATGTTTCCCTCGGAACACCATCTTGGCCATCAGTTTTCCTGAGTAAGATCATAAGAGTCTTCTATCAATCGGCAACACATAATAGAAGACACCACC
Source organism: Eidolon dupreanum (assembly GCA_028627145.1). NCBI lineage: Eukaryota > Metazoa > Chordata > Mammalia > Chiroptera > Pteropodidae > Eidolon > Eidolon dupreanum. Next base: position 5,476,908 of record CM053512.1, on the reverse strand, counting down.
CTAGTGTGTGTGCTGTTGTTTCCCACTGTGAATTTTCTGCCACATCGTTCTTATCACAAACCCAGTTAAAATCATTTAAATTCAAAAGGAATTCAAGGGCTTGTATCAAATAAAAATGTATCTGATTGTAAATACACATAAAGTACTTACAAAAGTACAAACTCCTGGGATCCGCTCAAGATCTCCTGAATCTAAATATTAAAGACAATCCAATGCCTGGAACAGTGCTTTGCACATAGTAGGTACATACTAACTATGGGTTAAAAGAGTCAATGTGTTATTGAGTCCCATACTGCCATGTTGCATTTTCTACAGAAGGTTTATCTTGTGGGACAGAATCATTAGGATTCTCCCCACCTGCACTCTAGTCTGGATTTTCCCTGGAATGCGAATTCCTTAAAGCTAGGAGCTTTCACTGTCATGGTCATGCCTGTAATCCCAGCCATGAGAACAATGTCCTGCGTGGTAAGTGCTCACAAAATAATTGCTGAATAAATGAATCAGTCTGTGAATCCTATGTGCATCGAACCCCATGTGTAACACTAAGAGTGTTCAATCAGAGCAGAACTTGTAATATTGAACACATATGAAAGCTGAGCCAGGAAAGTTGAAAGTTGACATTAATGACTTCAATGCATTTTAATTACCTATTTTCTTTCTTCAAACAACAATATTTACAGTTTGGGAAAGACTGTAATATCTCTCATTTAGAGGTCACATTCTTCTTATTTAAACCTATAACATAATGTCCTATAAAATTACATACCTACACTAGAAATGTGAAATGTGTTAGTTTACTAACATTGTGACAGATTTTGCAGGTGCCACACGCATGTCAGTGAACTTCTAATCTGAACCCTAGGAGAAAAGGTACAGTTTTTAACATAGAAAGAAAATATTTTTTCGGAGACAGAGTTGTCCTTATTTTCTAGACTCCCAGTGCCTTTGTGTTGTTTGGTGTTTTGTTTTGCTTTTGTTTTTGTTTCCAGATTTCGAAATAGACACAAAGGCCTCTAAAGTAGATAAAAAGAAAACATACACCAAAAAAATTTGGAGAAAACTTGGTGGTAAGAAATCCAACCAATGTTAATTAAATTAACAATATATTTTTGAGAAAGTGAATATATCTCCTAAAAACTTCTAGGAGAGCAGAGGCCATACTTTATTAGACTTTGTTTCCTCTGTCGCAAACATAGAGCGGGGCCTGCAAAAGGTACTCAGCGAAAGTGTGAAAAAGAATGAACGAACGAATTCATTTCTGCCAAAAATATATTTAAATAACTAATTTTGTTTTCATTAATCAAACCCATTTTTTAACATACCACTTTCAGCAGCAATTTGCTTGATACTCTCAACTAGATACCTTTTCCACATATTAAGACAAAACTTTGCTCCAATTTTCAATTGTGAATGCGCTACATACTATGGTACTATGGATCCAAACCATTTCAAGAATTCAGCAAAACACTTAACTCTGTTTGACGCTTAAACAGACAGAGGCGTTAAATCTGTCACTTTGTTTCTGTTATCTCCACTCCTGTTGATGCGATTTTAATCTGGTTGGCATCCACTTGACAAACAATATACTCACGGTCCTGAATTTTCATTTTTCCCCTTTTACAGAACAGAAAGTCAAACAGTAAAGTTAATAGAGCTATAAAACATATAGTGCCAAATTTATTCTAATGACTGAGTGTTACTGATTTTGGACAATTGTTGTCTGAATAAATAGACCCAGGGCCTAACGACTGTATAGAAAAAGGCCTGGGCAGACCTCCCTTGCTGGGGCCTGAGGACCTGTTGGCAGACACTGTCCAGTTCAGATTACTGGCCTCCCTGCCATTTCCCTCAGGCTCAAAACCTGCCCAGCTTCTTTTGTTTGCAGAGGTTCCTAGATTGATTTCTTACTGGAATAGATTCCTCACAAACAAGGATAATCCTTTATCTGAGGTTTAGCCACTTGAATTCCTCTCTGTATCCTTCACTGTTAGGCTTTGCAATTTTTATTTATTCTTGGTAGAATGCACTTACTATTGTAGTTATGGTACTTTTCACTCGAAGTCCCTCTTTTCAGGGCCTTAGAGAAAGAAAAGTCTTCAGCTAGAAATTTCTCATGCTTGTTGGCAGTCTGGGAATGATATATTTTAGAAGAGAATAAATATGAAGAGAGTAGAAAGAAGGATTGTTTATTCTACCATCTTTGAGAACTCGATTATCAGTTAATCACAGGTTTATTATTAAATGAAATTGGATGGCTTTCAACATTTCATTTTATTGCTTTCATCTTTAAGAAGCAACACTAAAATATTTTAAAGCCTCATGAATACTAAATCACTATAATAGGCTAAAAATTTTCCTAAGGCTAAAATAATTTTACTTTATGTTCTTCCATATTAATTTGGTAAAAGAAATTACAACATTAGGCAATGAAAACATGCTTTAGTATAGATAGATAGATAGATAGATAGATAGATAGATAGATAGATTTTTAGATAGCTATAGATAGATATAAATATCTATATATTTATAAATTTGTTTCTGAATATAATTATTCATATATGGGTGCATACAAAAACCAATATTTACTTTGTGTGTCTTTCAGACATTTTCAATATTAGCTTCTTCCACACATAGAAAAATCCATTATAATCAGATCTGTCACTCTTTAAAGCCTCTCCTTAAGATCCTGACTCCTTAATCCATTGCCTTCCAACGCATTTTCTCCATGAGAATTACTGAATATATACTTAGGACTAAATTATAAAACGGTTAGTGAAACAATTATTCAATAGTATTTCAAAACGTATCAAATTCACTCTGGGCTCTCAGAGTTTGCTACATAGAAATAAACGATTTAGCCTAATTTCTTTAGAGAATAGCAAGATTCAAGGCAATCTGTTACTCTTGCCTCTTCTTTTTCTAAAAAAAAAAAAAAAGAGAGAAAGAAATTCTTCAAAGTAAGTTATTGCCAATTACTTGCAAGTTCATCCAGGGAGAGGAAAAGAAAGAATAGTGAGTGGATTTGCTTAAAAAACCATTCTGACTTCCCAAGTGTGAAGTCTTCGATATAGACTATTAAACAGTAGAGAAACTAGAGTGGAGAATATACAGAGACTAAATCAGATATACTATTAAAATTTTAAAGGAAACTCATCATTATCTTTCTAATTAAATGCAAAAACAAGCTGTTTGTTTATGGAAGTTAAGCCCTCTATACTTATTTATGATTTCTTATGCTAACCTTGAAGACTCTACAGTGAGTAAAACCCACTAAAATATTAAATCCACATACAGATAATGGCTTCTCAAAAGTGAGTTTACATTCCAGAAACAGAAATAGAAGAAAAGTATACATTAAATATAAAATTATACATTGTGTTTATTATCGTATCTTTTGTCTGATAGCTAGAAGTTGATGTTTGCCTCATGTTTTGCAATTGCGGATGTAAAATTAAAATAAATAACTTGTATTTTTCCACTAACAATGCTTGACTCAGGGTAAAACTAAGAGCAAGGCATTACTAAATTTAAATTCCCCTTTCTCCTCTTAAGGTAGGACCAATAAGTGAGAAGTAAGCTTGACCTACGTATTTACACACCAGGATGTCCCCAAAAGGAGACAGCCCATGCAGGACAGAACCCACCATGTTATATGCACACAGTGCACGGGAGCCAGTCTCTCAAACGGGAGGTGCCTTAGCTACTGCTCCAGAGAACACAAGCAGCACAGAAGGAAAGATTTTCTCCTTTCCTCCATATTCAGAATGATAGATTAATATCACCTTCCTGGGTACAAGGGGACAAACATAAGCGACTGTTGCCTGACTTTCCAATATTGAAAACTATTATGCTTACTTGAAATATCTTTTTTTTTTTAGCACAAAAGCATTACTTCTAATAAATTCTTAAATGGTATATAATTTTATGTCCAATCAAACATTATTATTACTGTGTATGGATCACAGTAGGACCACCTGACAGGCATATTATTTGGGACACAATCCCAACCTGTGTTTAAAAAGAAAGTATTATATAAAATGCTCGATTAGATGTGGCCAGGGTTCAAAATAAAAACATATGCATGAGCCATTCAGAACTTACAGATAAATTAAAATGAAAAGGTCAGCAATTGTCTTTCTTCTTAACTGTTACTAAGCCTTTGAAATAAGCTCAAAAAATGTAGGCAGGTGGGTTGTGTTTTTTTTTTTTTTTTTGATTAATTTGATAGAGGTACATCCATGGAACCAATTTACAAGTGATTTGCAGGCAGGCTGGCATTACTGAAATAAACGGTGCTATTACTATGATTTATGCTACTATTTCTAACACAAATGATAAAGTGAAATTTACAGTCCTTAATTACCGCTATGAAAAATTGGGAGGGAGAGAAAAGAGCAAAGATTGGCAATTTGCAATTTTGTCAGTAAGGTGAGATGCCAAAATCTATTTGCTTTACTTTAAAAAAAAAAAAAAAGATACTGAATGAATGGACCTTACTATATTGTCATTAATCCACTGGGAGAGAGGAGGGAGTTCAAAAAACAAATGACCAGAACTTAACCTTGAGATGCCAAGAAACATGGTTTAGGAAAGAAGCTGACAATATGTAGCCCCTACTTACAAAAGGCAGGGAGGTGACAAAATACAACAGTACACGGCACATTATTCTGGGTCACTCAGAAGATCCAGTTTGCTTTTCAAATCACTTCTTTTCTCTTATATTTTTTGAGTGCTTGATAGCAGGGCGGGGGGGAAGCAAATTAAAGCAATCGTCTCTGTGATATTTAACTATTTTTTTCTTGTTCATATCTAAATGACACGGGAAGTCTGTTAAGATATTCGAAGATGTTTACAGAGACATTTCTACCCACGGAGCTGTGACAAAGCTACACAGAGGAGAGCCTACTCTGAGAGACAGGTATCGAGCACTGTGGTTGTCAAGAGGTTGGGGACAATGCGAACGCCCCACTGCCTGGGCCCATGCTCCACTCTGGCCCCCAGCTTCCATCGCTCCCCATTTTAACAGCCCAGCCAGGCTTTATTTCTACTACTCCAGAAAATGCCTAGGTTTCGAATGGACCTTCTAATTACTATTTGCTAAGTTTGGTTCAGTACATAGTAATGTCATGCAGTGGTCGTCAACACTACTTCACAGACGGCTCCACAGCAAAATCCAAAATATTACACGGCATAGCAGCTGATTGTTATACGAGAGGCAAGAGAGATGGGACAATCAAATATGGTAGAAGTCTTTTGGCTGCTTGATTTAGAAAATAACGGGGCAACTTTAATATAGGGAAGGCTGAACCCAAACCAGGGAATTGGTAAGTTTGTTTCAGAAATGTCAAGTGTGACATGCTGGCAGGACACCCAGGTACAGATATCCAGAAAACATTATAAGGAATGTAGGACTAACACTATTGAGAGAACTCAGGCCCAGATATATAGATGTTGGGGAAAATAGGAATAAAAATGAAGGCTGCAGGCATGGGAGAAGACCAGATGGCCACAGTGGAGAATGAAAGGCAAGAGGCAAGAGACCTAACTGCAGACACAAAGGGGAGACATATTTGGAGGGCCAAGAGAAGAAAGAGATCAAAAAGGACTAATTAGAGAACTAAGAGAATCCTGAAAAGAATCTCAAGAAAAAGAAATGACTATCAATGTCATATGCTACACAGAAATCAAGATGAGACAATAGCCTTAAATCTGTTGACCAAGGCAACTTCAACAAATAAAAATTTTAAAAAAATACAAGAGTTTGAGAAATAAACACACTTAAGAAAAAGGAGCTGCAAGTGTATGGTTTCTCTGATAGAAGCAAAAAGGGGAAAAAAATTCAAATGCTGGAGATGAATTATGAGAAGGCTTTTAAAAAGTAGATATACACCACATAGAAGTATCTTATTGATATCTGATTTCTTGGTACCCCTTAAAATTTTCTCCTTTCATGACTGGGTATTACAGTGTGAAAAAGCCTTCACATAAGTTTATCCCTTTCATATGTAGGAACTCAGTGATTGTGACGAATTGTTTTATCTTTGACTTGTTCCCAGAAAGCCCAAGAGCCTTTGGGCATTCTTCAGCCAAGCACTTCCTCCATTTCTACCTCCTGTCATTCATGCTTGTTGCCACTCCACATTCATTCGTTTTTATAAAAGCAGCATTTCAATCAATCACCTTTTTCCTGAGGTTTTAAATTATAATAAAATTGTCACATCATCTTTAATAATCTCCTTATTTTAAATCCATAAATTTCACACTTTTTCCTTTGGACTTTTCCATATCTCCACTCATTACATCTGGATAGTATCTCTTTTTCCTAAGCATTTTCTAAGTCATGTTTTCATTACCATTCCTGAAATGCATACACCACATGGAATTTGAAATGCTCTGTTTCTTCCAAGCTATAAATATTTTCATTAATAATTAATGCTAACTGCCATTTGAGGGCTTACTTTATGTATTAAACATTAGTATCGTGCCCAACATTCATTATCTCATTCCAACATTTCCAAAAGTCTTTGAAGTGAATATTTCTATTCTTTCCAATTCATGGACAAGGAAACTGAGTGTCAGAAAGGTTAGTTGCACAGCAAGTAAGCAAGAGAGCTGGAGTTCAAACCCACACCCACTTGACTCCATTGTTAATCATCTACTTTGTAGAAAATTCTATTTCAGACTTTTTCTTTATAAATATATTGATTGCTGGTTAATCCATTTTCATTATCGGAATAATTTATAAAACAATTAAATTCTCATTTGTGAAAGCAGGCACCTATCAATTCTGGTTCATCCTAATCTAAAATATCCAAAAGAGCAGAATTCAAGAATTGTTTTGTTCTTTCTTCTATTCTCTCCTCACATTTTTATCAAGAGGTATCTTGTCTCTCAAAAGGCCCATGAGTTGTTTTAATGGGCTTTTCCCTGTTGATCTCTCTGTTCTATTCTCTATCCTAATTACTCTGAATTCATCTTTATTGATAGATGGTATAAATGTGCATAGTCACCACAATTTGAAGTTATTCCTTGATTTTCATTTATACTATGATATCCACATCGTCTAGAGTTGATCTCAGTCTATATATATTTTCTTATCAAATATAACAATATATTATGTATCTATATTATAAGTATATATACACACACTATTTAATGGTATTATTAGCAGTATATCTTTATATTATGTACCTTAGTATGAATGTTATTTTTTTAATTTTTATAATATATATACACACATATATATGTAATTTAATGGTATTAAGCCAGCAGTATGTTTTATATTACATAGTTCTCAAACAATGCATATATTGGTTCTTTGCTACGTTCCTTTTCTAACTTTTTTCTCCTTTCCACTTTCACGATTGGAATTATATTTATATCTTCTCAAACAAACTAAAGATTGAAAAGCAAAATTATATTTAAAAGAAAAAAGAAGACGTCATGCCTCTATTTGATATTTTCTCTGGAACTTCACTGTTCAATATAGCCATTAGCCACATCCAATAATTCAATTTTAAATTCGAATTAATTAAAATTAAATAAAGGTTAAAATCACTTTCACAGTTGCAAGGAACACTTTCCACCACCACAGAAATTTCTATTGGATAGCGTTGATGGAGAAGTTTCAATAGATAACTCACTCTTTAGTATGTCTTGCTAGTTCTCTTAATATAATTACCCTCCATAAATGGATAAAGAAAATGTGGTATATAAATACAATGAAATACTATTTGGACTTTTTTTAAAAAAGAAAAGTCTGCAATACGCAACAACATGATGGCTCTCTGAAGACATCATGTTAAGCAAAATAATAAGCAAGTCTCAGAAAGACAAATACTTATGACTCCACTTATACGAAGTATCTAAAATAGTTAGATTCATGGAACCGAAGGGTGAAATGGTGGTTTCCAGGAGTTGGAGACATGGGAAATGGGGCGTTACTAATCAGTAGACATAAAGTTTCAGTATAGCAAGATGGATAAGCTCTAGAGATCTTTTGTACAACACTGTACCTACAGTCAACCACAAACACTTTAAAAATTAAGAGGGTAGATCTCAAATATTTTGTTCTTACCATACTAAAATAATTTTTTTAAAAAGGTTATATCTGACATAATCCAGAGGGATAAAATAAAAATAATAGTTAATAACTTATTTTTTCACCATTGGGGGGAAAGAAAAGATTATTATCTTTCCTACTTTCTTTCTTTTCCTATTGCCAGCACCTAGACCATATTAATTTTTCTACTTACTACTTCTTGAAATAATAGTCATAGGAATATTTTACAATATAAGATCAATAATGTCTTCTAATTCAAAAGGTGTTCCATGACTTTTTCAAAAACAAAATTGCCAATAGATTTTGAGTCACTTATTTATTTCCCCCTTCCTCCAAAACTAAAATAACAAAACAAAGTAAAACAAGCCTTTCTCATAGAGTATGCAATCCTTTGTGAATTCCATTGGTGAGACCATCTGTTCCGATGGGGGGTCCCTTGTTGGGACTTTTGTTTTTCGCATTGGAAATGAACTCAATAGTTTATTTTTTATGGACAGGTCATTATGTCGGCTCCTATAGCATGTATTACTAATGCTGTCAGCAACTTTACAGCACGCTTCTGGGTTTTTCCTTGCTTCCCTATTTTCTGAAACGTTTGAAACCAATAGAATATACATGGGAAAAGCTGACAAAAGTTAAGGTTGTGATCTACAGCCATGGGACACACCAAGGAGAACTGGCCAACATGTAGGCCAAACCTCTTATCTTGGCCATATTAGCACACACTCTTTGACTAAAGTATCTTTAAAGAGACTGCAACAGAGAATTTAAGTCTTTTGTTTGGAAAAAAAAAAAAAAAAAGATATGTCATATGATTGTGTCTTCTTTTCTTAATAATTACAAAGAACCACCGAAACACAGACTAGTACTTTAAATACAAAAACAAGAAAAATGGCTAAAACTCTTGAAAGCAGTGGCTATAGTAACAAGACTGGGGTGAGGAATAATGGGGCAAGGAATGATGGATTTAGTCACAAACCCTTCAGTTAATTTTTAAACTATGTACATTTTAAAAATAATTTTTGATAATATAATTGCTTTTTTAAAATCTGTGGAAATAATCTGATTGTCCAATGGAAGAACACATGATTTTATGTATTAGAATAAAATTCAGCAATTAAAATGAGTGAACCATTGTAAAATATAGGACTTTGCAAAATATTTAATTTGTTGTCATATTTACAAAAGCATCTTAGTTAACAGTTCTCCTCAATTTATTAAGAATATACCATTTCATGAACATTTAAGATATACAAAATATATCAGTTTTTATGGATATATATTTTAAAAATATCATGGGAATGATACGAATAAATTTTAGAATACTGAAAGTTGAAAAGACTAGAAAAATGTGAAGAGGGAAGGAAGGAAGAGAAGGGGCAAGAGTTGGGCTCTGGCTGTGTCTACAATTAATTATTTTCTTTAATAACTGTCAAGTCTAGGTGGTGAATGTTGAATCTAAGTGGTGGGTGTCATTATTTTCTGTCCTTCTCAGTTGTTTTGAAATATTTCACTTTAAAAAAAAAATCCAGTTCTTCATTGTTGGAAGTGTCGTCGGTTTATATAAGATTTTCCCTTAGAGAAAGCTGAGTATAAATTCTCTTCCCAGAAGAGCAGTTATTGTTATTAAATCCAACGTGCAAGAGTACATGTAAAACAACAGGTCTCATTGATGACTCATCTACAAACCACTCAAACCATTAAAAAAAATCAGCGTCATGCACGTCAGCCCTACTCAAGCCCTTTAACTCTCTTATTTTGCTACCTTTTCCCATAACTTTGGAGAAGGAAATTACAGTTAAACTCCAAGTATACAAATATTCTAATTTCCAAAAACATTATAACCTGCACTTAAAAATATAGTCATTGAAAAACAAAGGTTGATTCGATTGAGTAAAAATTTGTGGTACTCACTGCAAATGCATCCCAGTTGGAGAGAAGTAGAAGGGGTAGGTAATGCCCATGCCTAAAGGAAACAAAAAGAGAACGATAATGATAGAGTTGAAATGTAGACCAAAAGTTCAGGCATTTTTAAATTAAAATGTCATGCAATTTTAATTTTTATCTAATGTTACTCACAATTTTCCAGTAGCTCATTCTCAGAAAACTGCAGGCTACTTAACTGATTAAAGCTGAGAATGAGTGATGGTGAGACACAGAGTATTTGCACTTACATAGTTAAAAAGTTGGTCTTTTTCCATTTGTGTCAATTATATAAATTTGTGCAATTTTTAAGAAAACCTCCCATTAAAGGTATGCTAAACATTGCTCATACATCTATCTCCATCTAAATTTTCAGCTGTATTTCTATTAACAGGGAAGTTAATTACCAAACTTCCAGTCAAGATGGTGGAGCAGGGAAAGGCTGTGCTTGCCTCTTCCCATTACTACCTCAAAATTACAACCTCTGAAGTTTATCTGAACAGAAGTCCTATAACTAAGGATACAAATAAAAAAAACACCTTGAGACTGGTAGGAAGGGAGGTTGCAGAATGGGCTGGTCCCACTCCTGCGTTGGGTGGTTAAAAATAAGGAGGGCTATCTCAGCTGTGGAGGTCCTGCTGAGCAGTGAGGGGTCCCAGCTTCACACTAGGCTCCCCAGCACTGGTTTCTAGTGCCAGGAAGATAAATCCTCATAATTTCTGGCCTGTGAAAACCAGCAGAGACTGTGGCTGAATGAGAAGAAAAAGAGCCAGAGTGCCAGGCATTCCTCTTAGAGGAGCTATGCACAAACTTACTCACCGAGGTACTCACTCCTAGCTCCAGCTCGAGAGGTGCCAGGGACATAAGGGGAAGAAATGAATTGTCTGGCTTCAGGGAGAAGACAGCTTTCTCCCAGACAGAAGTACTGGCGGAAGCCATTTTTGCTTCAATGAGTCCTTCCTCAACCCAGCCTGCAGATACAGTCAGCTGTCATGTTTTGAGTTTCCATCAACCTAGCTAATACTGTTCACCATGTCCTGGTGATTACCTGAAACCCTGCCCAACTTGAAGGCCTACCCAAGAACTTCCAGTGGCTTTTCCATTCAAATGGCTTGTCTTGGCTCAAGCTGCAGACGTTCCTAAAATCTCTAAAAGGTTCACAAACCCCAAACAAGCAGCATCTGGCCTTGGTGTGCTAAGTGGCCCTAAGCCCGGCACTAGTAACAGCCAGCCTCAGTTCACAGCTTAGCCTCTCCTAGGTGCCTCCAAGCTCAGCACAAGTGGCAACCATTTGCAGATCACTTTGTACCTCATACCAGGTGGCCCCACAGCCTGCACCAGAGCCCTTCCCAAGAGGGCCCAGAACTAAAACACCAGAGGCCAGCTTCAAACCACACCAGAGCACCACCCAACAACCTCCATAAAGGACACACCCAAAGGGTGAACTCTGCAGGCATCAGAGCCCCACTAAAGTGAATCCTGCTCTGTAGGGTTAGCTCCTGCACAACAGCTCCTCCTCCTCTGTAGTCATGGCCAGTCTTCATAGCCAATCAGCCTAAGGGTCAATCAAAGCACATGATGTGCCAACAGCAATCAAGACTCAACTACAGCAGGAGAGCACACACAACACACACACACCTGAAGCACCCAGCTCAAGTGACCAGAGAGACTACACTACTGGGCCCTAAAGGATACCTACTACATAAAGCCACTCTACCAAAACTGGGGGGCATAGCAGCTGTACCTAATACATAGGAACAAACACAGGGAGGCAGCTCAAATGACTTCTCATTTTGGAACATCCTTAATGAAAGAACAGAACTAAACTCCAGAAAAAGAACTAAACAAAATGGAAACAAGCAATCTACTGGATGCAGAGTTCAAAACATTGGTTTTAAGGATGCCTAATGAACCTTAGGGAAGAGTAGATGAACTCAGTGAGAACTTTAACAAAGAGACAGAAAATCTAAATATGGAGATTGACAACATAAAAAAATAACCAGTCAGAAATGGATAATACAATGACTGAAATGAAGACTACATTAGAAAGAACAACTGCAGATTAGATGAAGCAGGGAATTGAATGAGTGATTTGAAAGACAAGGTAGCAGAAAACCCCCAATCAGAATAGCAAAAAAAAAAAACAAAACAAAACAACAAAAAAAACCCTAAAAAAATGAGGACAGTTTAAGGGGCTTCTGAGACAACATCAAGTGTACCAACCTTTTCATCATAGGGGTACCAGGAGAAGCAAGAGAGCAAGGAATTAAAAACATATTTGGAGAAATGAGAAAAAACTTTCCTAACCTGGTAAAGGAAATAGACATACAAGCTCAGGAAGTTTGGAGAGTCCCAAATAAGATGAACCTGAAAGGCCCACACCAAGACACGTCATAATTAAAATGCGAAAGGTTAAAATAGAGAGAGAATCTTAAAAGCAGCAAGAGAAAACAGTTACTACAAGGGAGCTCCCATAGAACAGTCAGTTGATTTCTCAACAGAAACTTTGCAGGCCAGAAGGTACTGGCATGAAATATCCAAAGTGATGAAAAGCAAGGACCTACAACCAATATTACTCTACAAGGCTATCATTTAGAATCAAAGCACAGATCAGGAGTTTCCTTAACAAGAAAAAGCTAAAGGGATTCAGCTTCACCAAAATAGTATTACAGGAAATGTTAGAGGGACTTCTTTAAGATGAAAAAGAAAAAAAAATAAATATATGAATAATAAAATGACAATAACTACATATCTATCAATAATGACTTTAAATGTAAATGGATTAAATGCTCCAATCTAAAGACATAGGGTGATTGAACGGATAATGAATATATGCTGCCTAAAAGAGTTCCACTTCAGATTGAAAGACGAACATAGACTGAGGGTAAAAGAATGGAAAAAGGTATTTCCTGAAAAATGGAAATGAAAATAAAAGCTGGGGTAGCAATACTTATATCAGACAAAATAGAATTTAAAACAAATGCTGTAACAAGAGACAGAGAAGGACCCAGCAATTCCACTTCTGGGTATTTATCTGAAGAAACCCAAAACACTAATTGGAAAAGACACATGCATCTCTATGCTCACTGCAGCATTATTCACAATAGCTAAGATATGGAAGCAACCTAAGTGTGCATCTGTAGATGAATGAATAAAGAAGAGGTGGTACATATATACATTGAAATATTATTCAGCCATAAAAAAGAATGAAAGCTTGCCATCTGTAATAGCATTGATAGAACTAGAAGGTATTATGCTAAATGGAATAAGTCAGACAGAGAAAGACAAATACTACTTATATGTGGAATCTAAACAACAACAATAACAACAACAACAACAACAACAAGAACAGAAACAAACTCATAGATACAGAGAACATTTTGATAGTTACCAGATGGTAGCGGGGTGAGAGGATGAGGAAAAAGGGTAGAGATTAAGATGTAAAATTTACAGTTATAAAAACAGTCATGGGGATATAAAATACAGCATAGGGAACATAGTCAATAATATGGTAATAACTGTGTGGTATTAGATGGATGCTATACTTTTCGTGGTGATCACAAGTTATATAAATGTCTAATCACTATGTTGTACACCTGAAACTAATATAATGTATGACAACTGTAATTGAAATTTTTTTTTAGTATTTTAAAAAGTACATAAAAGCAGCGGGCTGTGGTAAAAAAAAAAAAAAAAAAATAGCACTGACCTGAAATTTTAAATTTCTTAGAGTAATGTGTATTCTTTATATTTTTTTTATTTTCTGTGTATTACAATGTTTTGACATCTTATAAAAACCTTTCTGTCTGGGAAAAGTCTGCTCCACCCTGAGCTAGCAACTTAGAGATGGCAAAGGCATGCCTTTGATATGCAAACTAAGCAGTTTAGAGCTACACCAACTCTGTGTGGACATACAACCCCGGAGGCAATATTCATTTGCCTTAATCATTCCAGCTCTGGGTACCAGCAACAAGGGAATGCCACTAGAATTTAGAGCCTGCCCAAATTATTCAAACTATTCCCTCCTAAACTGCTCACCCCACCCTGTCTTGACTTTCTCTCAAAAACTCCAACAAATGTGATGGCCTAGATGCTTTGCTTCTACCTTTTGTCTCCTAATCCCTGCTTCCGCTTTCTTATGTGGCTCTTCAAGGCATGCTACGCCTTCTGTTTCTAGGACCTATGAGTATAATGAACTTTGCTTCTTCAGTCGTTCCCGTGTCTCCTCTTGTGGCCGCGCCTGATTGACCATCATATAAAAAACACGCAACATGCATATGTTTCACTTGTTTTCCTGTCCTCTACATGCAGCATTGCTGCTGACAGCCCATCAGCATCTGTCTCCCCTGCTACCTTTTCATAATAAATACCATTGGGTTTAGCTGTCCAGTAATGGCCTGGCTAGAGGTGGCATTTCCCAGCTTCCCTTGCAACTAGATATAGCCCTATGATTAAGTTTTGGCCAAACTCATAACATAGATGAGGAAGAAAACTTGTTTTTGTTCATTTAAAAGACAAAAACTAGGAACAGCATCCAACAATTATATAAAAGTGAGTTTCAATTAAATATAGAAAGTTACTTTCTTCCAGTGACATTTTTTAGAGGTTACAGTGCTTCCAACACTAGGTTTTCTTTTCAGACAAAGGCTGGATAATGTACTCCATCAACAGGATGAAAGAAGAGATTTCTGAACGGAATAAAAGTTTAGAACAGATAGGCCTAAAGTTTCTTCAGCCCTAATATTTTATATCAGGTAGAAAAAAGAAAGTTTGGAGGAGGGAGAGAAAGTAGGAGACAGGACAAAAGGGCCAGAGAGAATGAGGCAAAGAATAGGAAGAAGTAAAGAAAAGGCACCTTTTAGAACTAAGTAATTTGTAATCAAGGAGTAGATTACTAGGAAATATATTCTGAGTAACTAGAAAAAAATTGTTTTTGTTATCATTTTTATGCAATACCAAGTTTCACATGCCACTACCATTAAAAAAATCATATCTGAAACAAATATGTTTGAAAATCTAGAGGCAAACTCTAGATTCAGAGTACAGAAATAAAAGTATGTCTCATGGTTTTGAAATCAATTTGATTGGAATTAAAATTTCCTTTCATTCACCATTTAAAGAGCAGTTTCAGACTGATTGATTCACATTACAATCATGATATAATTTACTATCCTAATTTATAACATGGAGTCTGTGGACTTCTGCCATACTTATATTTATAGCTCCCCTAGATTCTGTCACTTTGCAAACATCTTAGTTAATGGCTCCCTCCAATTTACAAATAGGTTTAATTAAAGTAAATAAGATAAAGGACCACGTCATAGTCATCTTTGCACTGTCTCTAGTACCTAAGACCGTATCATTGTTACAAGTGGGGCTCAGAAATACATTTATTCAATGACCATTAATTGAGGCCCTACTGTGTACCTGCCAATGTTCAGTCACTGGAAGAAAGACAGTGCCGTGGCTGACAGTGTGGGCTTCCAGGTCAAATGAATCTGTGCTTGAATCTTTGCCCTGACATTTAGTATGCCTCAGTTTCTTATACCTCAGTTTTCTCACTCATAAAATGGGTAAAGTGATAATAAATAATACTATTTCCTACCCAGGTGATGATTGAATGAGATCATATGTATAATGTACCTAGCATAGCCTGGCATATAGTAACTCCTCAATAAATATTATTTATAAGTCACTCATATTATATCTATAAAATAATAACAATAATACAACCCTTCAGATTATAATCTATATACTATAAT
Organism: Eidolon dupreanum; assembly: GCA_028627145.1. Taxonomy (NCBI): domain Eukaryota; kingdom Metazoa; phylum Chordata; class Mammalia; order Chiroptera; family Pteropodidae; genus Eidolon; species Eidolon dupreanum. The sequence goes on along the minus strand of CM053512.1, from coordinate 5,461,161 downwards.
TCATTGAATAAAAGTTAACTCAGGAAAGGACTTTTTGCCATTTTTTTATTATTATTACTGCTTCTCCAGTGCCTAAAACAGTGCCTGGAACAAGATAAGCACTCAAAAAAAGGAGAGGACGTGTTTTAATAAATGAATCTATAATCAAAAAATATTTTACATAAAAATGATTTCATTTTCTCTATTACAGTTATTGCAAACATCACAAATAACATAGAAGCATGCTTCTAGCATACCGAGATAATGTAGTCCCTTCTAGGCTACTGCCTTAGAAAGACAAGGTCAGTTATACTACGCAAGTAATGACTACTTAGAGTAAAATGCCTACCTTTATATATAATCTAAATTATAAAATTTTCAAATCGGCAATATATGTGGTAAGTTAATGAAGCATATCTTTAGACACTCAGAAATGTCTTACCATATAAAAACTTAAACAATCCAAAATAATAAACTTGATTTTCTTATGAATATTGGGACTGCACAAGACAAATATTTTTAACAGGAAAAATTAAAATGCTAGTTACTTCAACGTTATCTTCCAACAACATATTTTAGTAGTTCTGGGTATGTGGCAAAATAGTTTATGAACATTTGTTTTTCATTTGGTACTCCAGAAATTTTGCCAAAAGGCAAGATTCCAGATGGAATAGAAGAAAACATGAAGAACTTGAATAACCCACAAAGGCTTATATTTAAGAATTATGTAATGAGTATACTGGAGATGTGATGATATAATGGACACTGGTCACTTCTCCCTGCCAGAATTTCCTTCTCCCTTTTTCTCAGAACCCTCACTGCTTTGGAGAACTGCCGCCACCTTCCCAGCTCTGTGATTCTGACAGGGCTGCCAGTTATAGCATCACGGCCTTTCTATCCACTGAACTTGGAAGAGAGCATCTGTTTGCTCTAAGGTGGCTAAGCTAGAATTGTGCAGATTGCCAGCTGCCTGAGTCAGCTCGCTCCCCAGCACTTCAATGAAGGAAGCCCCTCTCTACAGGAAGAAAAAGGCAGACAGACACCCTGAAATGTGGAAGAGATGTAGAAACGAACACGGAGGTAGGACATGGAGGCATGAGAAGAGAAAAGAGCAAGAGATAGATTCCTGTCGACAACACTCTAATTTTCAGATGGAGGCAAACTCGAGCAGGCCAGCTCATCCACCTCTGATTTTCTTAATACCCGAGCCAGCAATTCTTTCTGTTCAAATTTCCTTGAGTTGTACTTCTTTCACTTGTAATTAAAAACATTCTGATAAACACAGGAGACTTTCAATTTTAGGTACAAAATATCTAGAGCTACAATATAAGTTTATAAATCAAAATATTTCAAGTCATGAATATTCAATATTGCAACTGTGGGCACAATTTTTGTTTTCTGTTGTTAACCTTTACACATTTATATGATTAAAGCTGTAAAACGTTTGAGTTTTACTCATCGAAACTATTCTCCTCTTTGAGGTGTGAATTTCCACTCAATTAATAAGAGTGAAGAAAATAACTGATTCATTTCGAAGACATTATTTAACAACTCAAGTTAATATAATAGTTATTAAGTTGGCAGCAGAGGCAATATAGCAGGTGGATTAAAGAGCATGGACTCTGAGGCCAGGCTGCTTGGATTCAAATGTAGGCTCTGCCACTCACTAGCTGTGAGATCTTTGTCAAGTCATGCAACAGAGATATGTTCCCTCACCTGTAAAAGGGATTATGGTGTGCTTAAAGGATCTGAAATGTGAAAAAGTGCTTAGAATAGTATTTGACACAACATAGGCATTACATTAGTGTTAGTCGTTAGCGTTGCTGTTGTTATCATCTAAAACGACTGATGTTGTAATAAGCAGATCCTAATTACTCCAGCATGACTTGACAATGATGATAGAGAGCTTGCCGATGCCTCATCGCTTGACTCATTTTATCATCTCACACTTTGCTTCACTGAAAGAAATGACGATCAGAAGTGCCTGATAGATGCACAAAAGTTCAGGGGTCCACATACAAATACATGAAGCATTTTAGCAATGTCACTTGTGCCAAATGACACAAAGTCCATAAAGTGCAAGGGGTGAGTGTGGATGGGTGAGTGTGTGTGTATAAAACTTATTTAGTAGAGTTAAGGTCTTAAATATCCGGAAAAAAAAACATTGAATAGCATAACTACATTAGAAGGTCTCTATAGTTTTGAGATCAGTTTCATGAAAAGGCACCAGTCATGATGAATTTATATTGGGAAGTGGGTCAGTGTTAAGGAAATATCATAATTGCAATCCCCTCTGTGATTCTGCATAGTCTATCTACTTAATGATTCTAACTTTGTATGATCTCTAAAATAACAAATATTGGTGGGGCTCATGCATAGTTTACAGATTTTTTAAAACTATTTGGAAAGCTAGCCTAAAGCAGCAAGCAGCTTTAGTGTGCATTGAAAAAATGATTCAACAATAAAAAAACAATCATTGTATTGAAAAATGTAATCCAGAAAAAGTCAAGAAAGTAAACATTTGTAGAGTCACATTCTGAAGAAGGGAAATCTCGTACCTTATAAACTGAAAGTTTTATAATCAACATTACTGCAAATTGTTTCAGAAAATTCAACATAACATTCTCAGGACTTTGTGAATATCAAAAGTTAGACCAATTTATCTGTTGTCCATATAAAAAAATCCATTGTTTGGAATGGTCCAACTGTTTCCCAAAGTGATTATCTTGAAATATTGATTCCGCAGAATTTTTACAGATAGTAGGAATGTGGGAGACAGCTTAGTATAATAGTTGAGTTCAAATTTTGCCTACCCCACTATGAGACTTTGGGCAAATTTCTTAACTGCTTTATATCTCAGTTTTTTAATCTGTGAAATAGAGATAAGATGGCATTTACATGTTAGGACTAATGCATAAAGTTCCTAGAATGGTGTCTGGCACATAGTAAGTACTCAATAAATGACAGCTGTCATTGTCATTAGAATTATTGTTATGTAGAAAAAAATACATAAGCACTCAATGAATATTAACTGTTAGCTATCATTCCCATTTGGGATTGGATCCAGGGTTTGTGGGGCAGAATTTATACAATTTGAGAGGACCCAGTCTCAAAAAAAAAAAAAAAAAAAAGAAAGAAAGAAAGAAAAAGAAATACAAAATTTTGAAAACAAAATTAGACACAGGACATTGGAAGGGACCCATGCAAGTAAGGGGCCTAAAGCATAAGCTTTATTAGCTTTACAGTACATCCACTCAGAGGACAGAAAATACATGTTCCTACCTTTCAAGGAGTTTTAAATATAATAAGAGAAACAAGACGGCAGCACCTAAGAATTTAAACGGCAGTCAAAATATAATAGAAATTCAATATGGTGATATTTAAATGTCACAAAGCAGTATATGCGCAGGTTTCTAGGACAGTAATTGAACACAGTTTGGAGAACAGCTAATCAAAGGCCTTGAGTAGTAGTTATTTAATAGCAACAACAATTTGGGGCTTAACCTTGCAAGCAAAATGAAGCTATTCGTCTTCTTGAAAAAATAAAGTGACATAGCCCAGGTGCTGTTTTAGGACCACAGTCAGGTCACTGTAAGTGGTATAAGCAGGATCAGGCAGACACTGGAAGCAGCAATGCCATCTGAAAGCATATTACAACAGTGTGGACAGTCCTCAAGAAGTAATGCTAAGGACGGAAATGAAGGGACATGATCAAGGGGCATCCCCAAAACAGAATCAACAGGATTTGCTAGGTATTAGGCAGGTGGGTGGGTATGGGGAGAATTGAAGAAGTCAGTGGTGACACCAGACTCTCATGGTTGGTAACACAGAGAATAACAAAAACCGGAAATTTGGAAATAAAAAGCAATTTAGTACAAGAACGAGTTAAGATTTAGACATGAAAAGTTTGGGGTAAATAAAATATATTCAGGTTTTCACGTCCACAACAAAGCTGTAATATGGTTTAATGTGAGATTCCACAGAAAAAATTTCGACTCATTAAATTCTAATAGCTTAGGAAATAAATTTTTTCAAAAGGATAACAGCACTTATTGGAAGATTCTGGATCTGGAGTCAAGAGGCCTCAGCTATAGACACAGGTATGTTTCAGGTAGACAGACAACTGGATCCCTCACAGGTAGAGTTTGAATATACTATGATTCCATTAAAAGGTCACTGTATTATTCCTAAATTATTCAATAAAATGTATAAATTACAACAAAAATATAAAATATTTTGATGAAATATTTTTCTCAAAATGCATAGCTAAATTTTTTAGAAATATGTATCACAAGACTATTATAAAGTAAAGAAGGGTATAGTTTTTAATTATAGTTCCTAGAACTTAGAAAACACTACCAACTTAAATTTTGTGATACATTCTTTGCAAATGCCACTCAACAACTGAAATAAAACAATTATCCATATCTAATATTTGGATGAACATTTTAACATGAATTGCTAATTAATGCTGTTCCATCGATAACTTTCTTAAGACTCTATCAGATATAGACTGCTAACACTGGAATCTCAATTCCAGGTCACACAACATTTGACGGAAGCTTTCTGTGTCATCGAATTTTCAGACACTTAGGATGAGAAGCATGAGGTATTTGGGAACTCTGAGAGGATTAGCTGAAATTGTAAGAGAGTATTGCCAGATATCATAGTATGTACTCCTCATTTCTCTCAGCTTTGGCACTCAAAATAGAAACTCTCTCACCTTCATACCCACAGGGTCCATCAAAGGCTCTCCTTTTTCCCGAGGCGGTGCTGGGGGATCATCAAAGAAAGAATTCACTTCCATCGGTAAGCCTTGAACCCCACGTTTAAACTTGACAGTCACAGGCCTGTGCAGCAATGGTAAACTGCTCCATTTTGTGGTAATTCCATATTCTCACTATCAAAAGGAGACAGAAGATCAAATACTATAAGTAGAACAATGTGTTTGTTGCTCCCCTGGTCTTGATTAAATTAAACTGAAATAACACTTTTTACTAAAACCCTCAAGGCATTTTAAGAAATTCTATTAATTACAGGATAATGTTTTTGTGTGAAATTCACCCATAGCAAAATGTGTCAAAAAATATTTTGAGAAACTGTTTTTTTGTGACTTAATACACAGGTACATTTATTTATATAGTGTTTATAATGTTTAAAAATGTAACTTTGCTTTTATTCATTCCACAAATGATTTTTGAGGACATATTATGTGTGCAGCTTCTCACTAGATCCTGTAGAGAAAATTCAAAGCGGAAGATGCAATCCCTTCCCTAAAAGAACATACGGTCATTGTAAGACAAAATACACACCTACAAATTAATGAGCAATTCAACAAAGCATAGATTTGGAACCTGATTAGATAACACAGTAAGGAAAAATATGGAGATAAATATATGTTGGAGTAGTCAGAAAGTGTTTCCTGGGATTTTTGCTGCATAAGAAAGGAAAAATATATATGTTAAACACAAGTATCTTAGAGAGGTTATTTTGGATGTTTTTTTGCCTACTTTAGTTTCAAGCTTTTTGAGAACTAAAAATAATGATATCAGTCAGTCAGCATTTATTGTTCACATTCCATCCTAGCTGCTGACTCGTATGCATTTCCCTCAAGCCCCCAAATTGTATAAGAATGTTGTTCTTGCCTAAGTATACATTAAACGCTTATTAAGTGCACTCAGTTAATATTAAACACTGAGGGGGCCGAAAAGTAATAAAAAATAAATAAGAGAAAGGAAAAAGAAAGGAAGAAAAGGAGGGGGGAATTTGTAGCTTTGTATCAGTTAACTATTTATCACAACAATATTGCGTAAGAAACCGCAGCGGTTTAAAATGAAAATTTATTTTTCTCCTAAAAATATATATTACCCAAACATACACATATACAGAAATTTTGTTATCATTTAAAATATATATTTTTTCCTTTGTACCATCCGCCTTTTCTGTGCTAGATCTAGAACTACAAGAACTAGATAGATGTTCCCCTTCGCCCTCAGGTGACTCATAATCTAGTAGAAGAGAGAAGTGTGAACAACACGTAATGACAGTGTGAAAGGTGCTTAAACAGAAGTGCGGGAGCACAGAGCAGGGAGCCTCTAGGTCTGGCAGCGGGAAACGGAAGCGTGGAGAGCGTGTAAAGTCGCCACAGAACTTACAAGTGAGAGACGTGCAGGAACCAAACAGGCAGGGAAAGGAGTGTGTTAAACATGGAGGAAATACGTGTGCAGAAGCCCAGAGCCGTGTGGGAGCTGAAGGGACGCGGGAGATTAGACATAAACAGACGTCATGAGCATGGTAGGAGATGCGGGGTACCGTGAGAGCAGTGATGCTGGTGGAAGGGATGCGGATCCTGCCGCTAGCACTAGAGTTGATGCTAAAGCCAAGCAGAACCACTGCAGGATTTTAAGCAGAGGATTTACTGACGAGGTTTGTGTTTTAGAAGAATCACTCTGGAGTATGTATGACACAAATATACTCCAAGAAATGCAAAGTCTTATTCAAGTTTTATTTTTCTATCCCAATTTCCCCTAACTACACTGGCATGCTTTTTATTTTCAAAGTTATAGTCTTTATTTCAAATGGTTCTTGTAAAATGCCTGTAAGAAAAAGGATCTTAAAGAACTCGATTCAATAACAATGGCATTTATTTCCTCTCTACAACATACTTTTCGAGTCTCTTAGTGCTAGATATACTCATGCCTTGTCAATTACTCATTTCTCATTTTGTAAAGAAAATTAACCAAAGTAATTCTGACTGAAAGAAAGCAAAATTTAGAGCCAAGAATAAATTACTGTAAGCACTAAATGCTATAGGTTTAAACAGCCATTTATAAAACTATCCCATTATAAAAGCAAAAGAAATTTATCTGCAAGAAAACTCCACATATTCAGTAATATGATTGTTCTTTTGCTCCTAAGTATCCTTAAATTATGTTTAGCTCTGAGGGACTTTTGCTTTTTAAATGTATTATATTAAGGGTTTTTCTTTCTTTCTTTATAAATAGATTATAGTCTTTCTAATATCCCAAAATGGTCAAAGGCATTCTTCTTCTGGCAACTTGCAAATTTTAATAAGAATATCACCTTAAGGAAAAAATCAAAATGTCAAGATAATCTCAATTTTGTAGAAAATTTTAGTTGTTTTGTCTTACAGTTTAGAAACATCAACTGCCAACAAGAAAATTTGTGGACTGAAATAACATTACTACGTGTGCACGTGAGGCGCCTATTTTTTACTCTAGTACCCAAATGCTCTCCAGTATGAAGCTTCTCAGGTGAGTTACATATTCTAGTAAACCCATATTGCGAACAAAGAAAAACTTAAAAATACAAAAATAAAACAAAACAAAAACTCCAAAACACCACATACAGCAGTTTTAGGGATTGCTATGCTCAACTGCTGAGGTAAATAATATGACATTGAAACTTTCTAAAATATCTTTATGCTTATAAAATTCTCAACTGCTTAAAGTCTGTTTTCTGTTAAATTTGTAAAATTCCTATTTGATGTCAGCACTACATACAACAGAATTTGGCCTGATGAGTTTTGTTTTGTTTTAATCATGTTTCTACAAAGAAATATTACATCTGCAGTAACAGAGAGATGATGTTATTTGGCTATGACTCCTGAAAGGCAAAACTAAATTTTTCTAAAGTAGAAGAAATAAACTTCTAAAAGTCAATAAAAGAGCAGATAACACTCTTAACAGATATGTTTTGTTCAGCTCTATAAACTTTTTCGATAGACCTTTTCTTAAAATTTATTTATTTAAATTAGTTTCAAGTATACAGTATATTGGTTAGACATCTATGTAGTTCATAAAATGATCCCCCCAATTGCTCCCTCCCTCCCCAGCCCTCCACCTAGCCATCATATTAATGCTAACTGCATTCCCTATGCCATGCTCCTCATCCCTGTGACCATCTATCAACTACTAACTTGTACTTCTTTAACCCTTCACCCCTTTCTCCCAGCCCCCAACCCTCCTCCCCTCTGTCCCTCATCAAATTGTTCACTATATTTGTGAGTTGAAATTGTTATAGGAAAATTACCAACAATTTTCAAGTGAAAATAAAAGGAAACCAAGCTGTATTAAAGTGAGGGTTAGGTTGTATCGAAGTAGAGAATTTCAATTCTGAATTTCCTACCTGCATCTATAAGAGTAAAGAGTTACAGAGAGTTATGCAATTATGTTGAGTCAGTTGAATCAATGTAAATATACAGTCTGGGTAACTAGACTAAAAACTCCTTTGCTCTATCATTTCTTCAATTACAGGGCTTAAAATTTTTGCCCAGCTTTTTCAAGTAAGTATATTCTTTACCTTGCCTATGAGGACAGGGATCTAAAAGAAAACCAATAATTTATATAGGCTTCTGTAGCCATTTTTTAATCTTTCTGATAAATACATTCGAGGTTATATTTTTTCATATCTAATACTACTAGTATCACAATATTTTTAAACGATTTTAATTATATATGGGCAGTAAAGTTATAAAATCAAACTGATATTCTTCATGTTTTATAAAGTATATGAAGGGTCGGCAAGATAAAATCATTAGTTCTATTTAATGAGATGTAAATATGTTAATATTTCATATATATTAAAATCACTGGTATTACTATTTTGAATAAAGGAAAAGTGGCATATATATAGCTATTGATACAAAATTTCTGTGTAGAATAAAAAATGAGGATGTTTATAATCTGAATGTATTCATTTGAAATTACATAAAAGTATTATACACATATTCTACATAATCTGACAATTCTATGTAGTATCACATATATTATCAAATTTAAGTAGAATTTAATGCATGGTATTTCTACCCTCATTAACATATAAAATAATATTTAATTTTAAGTTATAATTACACCTTATTTGTAAGCCAAGCATTAGAACAAAATAGGAAAACAAGGCTTATAATTACATAAAGTCTTCTAAGTACATTTTAGAAATTAAAATGGTGATGACCTAAATTAAAAATAATTTTTTAGGAATAATATAGCACTTGGATTTGAAAAGAAAACTATGAGATCCTCATTGAGCTGTACAAAATTATAATGCTATAAACCTTGTCCCACTGTAGAACAAGGTGATCTCTGAAATTACAAGGTAGTGAATTCGGAATCATAAAAAGGAAATATTACTTCACAACCTCCAGTTAACCTGTAGCTACAGTTCCATAGGAGGTCATAAAATCAAATTCAGTGGTTGGATTTAAAAGCTGGATAATTTTATAGCACTCCTAATATCACTGTTCAAGCTCATTGCCTTCAGCAGCTAGAATAGAATTCTTTCATCGTTCATATCAGTAGACTACTAGGTATGAAAGGGAGGTGGTAATATGTGTTGTCTGAAAGGTTATATATTGGTTCTTTGGAATGAAATGACACCATTCACCATGTCAGTCTCCTAACATATGTAAGAATGGTGAAGAAGAACAGAAGCCGTAGGAGCTGCTTTTATAAGTCGTCAACTTACAGACCTATATTCACAGTCAGCCCTACTTTCAACAAAACACTGGCATCGTACGGGTACTAGAATTTCCATTTCTGGGTTGTTTTATCTTGAGCAATCTTCTGTTTCTAAGCTAAATTGTCACTTTTCCAGACTGCCCCCATGGTGCTTGTGTTTGTGAGGACATCTCCTGAATCTATCATCTGCTTTAAAAATACAAATTGCAGTGACCTTCTATGCAAACTTTTAAATTTCTTTTTAAAACGTACTGTCCTTTCATCTTTAAACATTTTCTAAAATTGTTATTTCCTGCCTCTGTGCCTTCGCTCTGTCTGCCTCTTTCACTGACATGCCATTTTCTGCCCTCCCATTCCAAGGATCCATTTCAATTCCAGTTTCTTCATGAAGAGATCCTTGATCTCCTCAGATGAAAGTGAGACTCCAAACACATCCTCTCCACCATCCCTGTATATCGAAAATATTGCCTCTGTACTTCTGATATGTATTCATTTCTATCTTATTCTAAATGTATGCACACATGCAATATGGCTTTCCTTTTGCTTAGCTCTCCTGCAGGAGGCAAAAATCTTATAAACAGCTGCTGTATCTAAATCATCCTTTGTGTGTTGCTCAGCACCTACTCTAGTGTCTCCAATATGCCAATTGCTCAGTAAGCATTTGTGGTGTGAAGGGATAATTAAATAAATGAGGTGATGTTTATGTGGGCGTGTGCTTCCTTGGACAATAATGTGTGTGAAGAATTACTCTGTGGCATACTTGTTAGCAATATCTTTATATAATTCTTAACTCTCTTTTTCCAGCTGGCAATTGTTTCCTTTCTTGGTTACTTTTGAAAATTCTAGTACGTTAAAATAATAAAAAAGAAAATTAATCTCCACAAAAAATACCAAGAAAAATACAGTTCTTAGATCCAGTACTCATATGAAAAGACATATGAAAGTGAAAATACATAAATAAAAGAATGTTGAGACTATCATTATTTTAAACACAATCATGTGGTTGTTTCTGGGTAGAGTTGAATGAAACACCAAGAATATCACTTTGTTAACCTGCTTCTTCCATCTAGTGGCAAAAAGCAGTAAGAAACAATGTCCTAGAAAAACATGATCAAATAGTTCTAAATGCCATTTTAGGAATTACCAATGGTGAGAGTCCAACTTCTGAGGTTTAAATTATAAGCATATAATAGTTATTAAAAATAATTTCAGCAAACTGGCAGCATTCAGCTGGTGTAACTCTCAGAGTTGCTTAAATTCATATCCATATTAGCACATTTTTAACAGACTTCTGCTACATATATAAAGGTATATACCACCCCACACTAAATTGGGATGGATTTGTTTTGGTATACATAGTTAGAGTTCTGAACCAAATTATTGAATAAGTATTTAGAATTCCATTATTTCCTCAGCCATAGGCACAGGACCACTTTGCTGTTACAAGTTTCAAGAAGTACAGTTGAGAAGCACTGAAATTGGCCTATCCCATTGGAATTGCCAGTTAAAATACGCAACAATAAGCAACAAACTATTTTATGACTTGAGGCATGGGGTCAGTGGTGGGGGAGAGGCAAACTTTAAAGGAGGTGCAATCAGCTGCTCCGCACTGTTAGAGCTGCTTCAAAGGCATGAATGAAAAATAATATGCACTGTAAAGCATAATCGTGCATTCTCTGCATTCTCAAACGCCACTAGCGTATCCCTAATACATGAGTTTGACCGCCGTTCTAACGCGTTGTATTTGCCTCACTGCAAATGTAGTTAATGTTTTAGAAGTTAAATGTGGGTTATGTAGAAATGAAAAAAAAAAAAAATGTTCTCCAAGACAGCAAGCTCTTCCCCTCCCTCTAGTCAAGTGAACCAGTTAACAGTGTATCATGGTATATTAAGAACTGTCAAAGTTAAAAAATATATTAAGACTACAAAAGAAAAATTCATTCATGAACATGATTGTTTTATTAAAAGACTTTTTGTTTGTCGTAGAACATCAGAATTTTCTAGAACAGAAAAACCCTGCCTTAGGAACCTCAACACCCAAAGCAAATTTGAGTAAAAGTAGGATTTGGCTGTTGGTTTGTTTTTTTTTTTTCCCCTCTCCTTAGCTACCCTCCCCACTGAAATGGAAGCAGGCTAAAATTTTATGTTCTGCTACAAATGGGAAAGAAGGAAGCAAAATGGGGTGATGACACAGAGGAAGAAGTAAAGCAAAGAAGATGGGATCATGATCAACTCCATACTGGGAAAACTCCACACTGGGCGAAGCAGAAGGTGATTCCTATTTCACCAACATCATTGTGGCCAGTCTCCTTGGATCAGGCCAAGGAAAAGGTGCCAATTAATTAACTGGGAGATTCCTGGAGCCATTGCCACTGTTTAGCTGTCCCAATGGCCACAAGACCTAAAGCCTCACCCCCAGTAATTAAATTGACACAATCGTTACCATCTGGTACCAGCAAGAGCCAAGATGGTGATGGAATCGGGTGGCCCAGAAGGACTGTTGGCACCTGTGGTGGAACCTAGCCTGGTACTGGTCATTTCATTTACTTTGCAAACATGTGTCCCCACATTAAAAGCAACTGAAATGTATGGTTCTCTCTAATGGTTTTATAACGTGGTTTTGCTGAAACTGGAGACCTTGGCATTTAATTTTTTCTTTAGCAGTGGAAAAAGTTTAGTTCCTGAGAACTGAACTGCAGGTAAAGTATACATGTAGTCACTGGCATTAATATTTTATTCATTATTTTTCTCAGTTCTTTGACCTTCGGCAAATTATGTAACTTCTTTGTGCCTTAGTTTCCTCACCAGTATAATTGAGATAATGATAATTCCCATGTGGTAAAGTTTTATGAGGAATGAAGTGAGAAAATACACATAAAGTGCTTGCCAAATAGTAAGTGCTCAATGGATATGAATATCATTTACAGAGTACCTTATATACACCAAAAATTTTGTAACACATTTTCTTGCATATACTAGGGCATCTAAGATTTATTTATATGTGTTTGCAAAATAAATTTTAAAAGGATCCCTTTGGTACAAATATTTCCTTATCATAGTTTACTTTTGTAAATAGATATGGTGATTTTTATAAATAATTTTCAAAGATTTTGTGAACAATGCCTTCAAGTCTTTCGATAGCCAATAAACAATTACAATTGAAATTATGTCTATATTTGTATCTTGCTTTTTGGCATTTCTTGGAAAATATTAGCTGAAATAATGCAAGAAAACTTAAAAATACATAATTTCAAACAAAAGAGGCATTTGAATAATAAAATATGTATATGTATTAAAGAACAAAAAGTAAGAAGATAAAATGATCATTAAAAACTTTTCATCTCCTAAATAATATATGTTATCATGAATTTCTAGATGTCTTGTAGTCTATGTTTTGTACAAAACCATGAGCTCAAAGAATGAAAAAAAAATTCATTTCAAACACCAGTGTTTCTGTCTACATGTGAATCTGCATTAGAGAAAGGCTATAATAGGGTAAATAATTTTTATGAAGATATGTTCAGAGAACAGAAGCATATTTTCATATTTGGATAGAATACATTTAATACTAAATGCCTAAATAAGATTTGAAATTCTATGCATTGTAATTAAGGAGGAAGAAAAACTATTATAATTTGCACACAAATGAATTTGAGTTATGATACCCAGTGATTATTGTTTGCTCTTCTGAAGTCGACTTGTAATTGTTAGTTGTTAAACTTTAACATGCAAAATATTTCTGAAAAACTCCCAAGATCACAAAAAATACAGGACAACTCTAAATTATTTTAGGTTCCTAGATGAAAGATTTTTTTTTTTTTTTTTTGCATGCCATATACTTGCTTTTTCTTTCTGAGTCTAAATATGGTTTTGAATGAAATCAGAAATAATAGATGTGCTCCAGTTTTGACTTAAACTACTGGACTTCAATCTTCTCTGATAAAACCTGACTGATCTGTACGTCCCATGAAACATAAGGTTTGGTGCTAAACGTTCTTCAATAGCCCTAAATTGTTCTTCTAACTACTAACTAGCAAAAGACTCTGGCATCCAGCTTTCCTTCTCACCTTTTGAAATAAAATTCTTATAGAAGTTTCTACAAGTGCTTCTGGAAAAGGTTACCCTAACTTGACAGCTATGTTACTGTAATCCTTTGACAATAAAAGTTTATTCCTCCCAAACTCTAATAAGTAGAAATATTTACCACTATAACCAATACATTTTGTGTGTCTATAATATCAAATAGAAATTTTACTGTACCAATTTTATTATAAACACATAGTGTTAAAGAAAAAAATACTCAAGCAAAATTTTCCTAGGGCAGGAAGAACCATGACCCTCCCTCACAAAATCACTTCCCTGCAGGATCAAACAAGCAAACAAAAAATGAATCAACTACCTGTTTGGAAAAGAGCTGCATACAGGGCCTCCACAGCATACTGCAGTAAGAGCTAAGGTCAGGACTGCCTTCATTTTTAACATATTAACAAAAATACATTTTGTGCTATATTTATGCCTTAATATGTCTTATCAAGGCTAAGGCCTTAAGCTTCTTTATTTACTAGAAAGTTTATGATTAACAATATTTACTGTCCTTGGTTGTATTCATTTATTCATAATGGTGACAGATCAATGTGATGAATACATGGTCAGAACAAGGTGGCAAGACCAATATCACATAGCCAAACTCTGAGAGGGTCTCTTATAGTTAAAACAAGGAATACTTACTTCTATTAAGGTTGTTTGTTCTTTTAAAATATCATGAGAATGTTATTAATGGAGGGAAACTCTGTATCTTCTCATTATTTGCATCTGTATGACATTTGTTCTTCTGCACTATGATAAAGTGCAATAAAAAAGACACATGTAGAGAAAGTTTTACGGAACTTTTGGGAAGAGATTTTACTGGTAACAGAACGTTGAATGTTGGATAGGATGTAGGCATTTTTCATTCATTCACTCATATTTGGGCCAATCACCCTGTTTGGACACTAATTTAGATTTGTCTACCCTGTGAAAGGAAACTGAAAAAAAAAAAAAAAAGGAGCAGAACATAGCCAGTCTATGCATATAGTTCTGAACTCCTTGACTGTTGCACTATAAGGTCTAAAACAGAAGTTCCCAGGATTCTAGGATTCAACTAACACCTCCAATTTTATGTATGTGTGTGCGTGTGCATGTGTGTATATAAAAAGAGATAAGTCTAGTCTCAGAAGCATTTAAGTGACCAACTTGCAGAACAAGGGAGGGTTTGGAGATTTTTCTGAATGAAGACTATAGACAGAAGTTTAGGGAATTAGAAGATTTTATATAGAAGTGAAGACCCATGCACCACTCCTATGCAGAGCCCAGAGGAAGTGACAAAGCCATTGATTAGGTGGTATGGAAAATTGAGGAGGCCGACCACAAAGAAAATGAAAAATTTCAGTGTCCAAGCTTGGATAGGAAGTAGTGGAGTCTTGATATTCGAGAAAAGTTTGATTTGTACTGATGAAATATTAATGATACCTAACATAGATGGAAGAACAGGTGACCCTTCCATAAATATATAAACTAAGCAAGACCCTTAGAGTTCTAAAAATCCTAGGAAGGGTGAGAAGCCCTGAAACATGATTGATACTGAGCTTTCTGTCAGCCAGGCAGGTGGGGTCCAGAAATATGTTATGTTTTAGATAAAAAAAGAAATGTAACATTTCTTCACTCACGCCATAAAAGCAAAATTTATATCTGCTACATATTCAATTATTCTACAAATATGTGTTGAGCCCCTACTATGTGTCAGGCATGGTTCTGGGGAATATCTCACTTGGCATGTTCTAATAGGGAGAATATACACACAGTACACATACAATAAACAAATATTTAATATGTCAGATAGTGACAAGCGCTATTAACAAAAATAAAGCAGAATAAATAAAATAAAGAATGACCAAGAAGACACATGCTATTTTTTTAATGGCATAATTGGAAAGCCTACGTGATAAGTAACATTCAAGCAGAGATTTAAATTCAGATGAGGAAATTAGGGGAATGTGTGTTCTGGGCAGAGGTAACGGCAAGAGCCAAGAGCTTAGAGCAGGAGTGCAGTCCAAGGATGTCCTGGCAACAACAGAAAAGTCTTTGTGAATAGTTAAACAGCAGAACAGCAATCTAGTTTATCTTTGCATATGGGGATGCCCCACGCAAGAAAATGACTCAGTCAAATCTCCTTGTAAATCAAATCATGACGAATTTGGCAAACTAACAATATTTGCTAGAAGGAGATTTCTTATCTATGGAAGGCTTTCAGCAAGATGGATTTGCTTGGTTTAAGATTGCTTATGATTAAAAAAAAAAAAGAAGAAGAAAACACCTAGATTTAGATTTATGGGGTATGGGTCTTGGGAAAATGTCACATGAGCAATGTAATTATCTGAATATAGAATGAAGCTGTTTATTGACCAAAATGTAGCCCCTTCAGTATTAAGTCCATGTTGCTGAGACATGGGGCATGTTGATTTTGTCCTTTCTACAGAAGTGATGTCCAAGTGTACCCTTCACCCAGTTTTAATTGGTCACGCCAAATAAGAACTCTTGGAATTGACTGAATCCATAATCATCTTTATGACAAATAGAGGATAGCTGATAAAGCCAGCTAAAAATCAGGTCCAACCCAATCTGGGAAATTCCTGGAGCTACCAGACACATTCCTCAAACTGTAAAAGAAGTAATTTTCTCTCACAGACCCTTCCAACAAGCAAGACACTCACAGCTAAGAGAGTTATTTGAGTTTAGGCAAAATCACATTGCTCCTAGAATACTATTAGCCGCGACCACAAAGTCATGAAAAATAAATCTTATTGTAGGTAGGGTCCTGAAAAGAAGCAAGCATTAAAAGATTTATAAAAAGGATGGTGGCACAGGGAGTCCCACTTAAGACCACATGATCCAACTGCTCAAATCGTACAGTACTTTCCTCCTAGAATACATGCAGATGTGAAGCCTCTGGGAGACATCAAATTGGGTTATTCAGCAAAGACTTCTTGGATTTTGGACTTGAAAACTAAGATAGCTGCTCATTAAAGCCCATTTGAAAGACAGTTGATAGCTTGTCAGTGGAAGTCGATTAAAACTGCCCACCACAGAAGGGCATTGAATAATTCTAGGCTGGTTATCAATCATGCCTTGGATGATGTCCAAGAGACATTGCCCAGGGAAGGAGCAGCATGAGGAAATGCTACACAGAAGAGCACACAAATGTAGGGATGGCGGGCAGCACTGCGTACAGGAGCAAGTCACTCACGAGCCACTGAGAAGGCCCCCTCAAGGGCCTCCCTTCCCCACACTGCCCTGTGGTCCAGCCCTGCGATTCTCTCCCAGCCAACACAAAGCAGCTGCCTGGTCCTCTGATGGGAGTTCCTGGCTTGAGGGCCATGTTACCACCTGGAAATTGGCAGCTTTGTGTCTTACTAATAGAAAAAAAATCTCAAAGGGAAAAAGAACAGACAAGTCTGCAAATATGTCGGAGTTGAGAGATGTTAATTTAGTACTGGGAGAAGAATGAGGCTCCTGACCTCAGAGGATCATTTAGATATTTATAGGCTTTGGGCTGTAGTCAACAGCAAATGGGTCCTCCATCGCTAGACAATAGAGAATACCCTTATGGAGCATTCAATTGAGGAAAACTCTGTGGGAATTATAAAGAATTAAAGTGGGTCGTGTGGATGTTCACCCCCCAAAAAATCTAGTTTCCAGTTCAGAAAGGAGATTGGAATGCTAAGACAAATCCCTTAATCAGATTCCTGAGCCAGCTACCTGGGTTCCTGAAACCAGCAGGTATGCAGTTTTAGATACCATAACAAGCTGTCTTTCCTAGCAGGGGCGGATGTTACATAATGACACCTGTAAAAAGCTGGAACAAAGCAAATAAAATCCAGAATTTATTGAACAATGGACTCTCATCAACACCCTCGTAACAGAGAATGTGGTATATGAGAAGAAGTAATTTCTACTGGGAAGAAATGGAATGATCCTGTAATTTTAACTGATATATGGTATGTCAAACATCACCTTAATTTCTTTCCAACAGCTATATGGTATATCAAAAGAGGTTTAAAATTTATTTATAGTTAAACGAATAGCAAGATTTATGTAAACAATGATCCCCCAGGATGAGAAAATATTTGGGGAAGCTGAATTAATCTCCCAACAGATAAATACAATGCTTATGGAAACTGGCCAGGGAAGGCAGTGAATTTGGCCTTAGAAAAATTACAGACTAAAGTTAAATGCTTCCATCAGCACATTATAAAAATTTTCAAATAATTGTGAATAAAGGAGGAAAAAGAGTAACTAAGCTGGCAAAAGAATATCCAAAGACCTATAAAGCAGTATGGTGATTGTCAAGGTATTTTATAGGAAAAATTCTTCCTCCTCCAGAAAGGGGTTCAAATCCTGGTGGTCACTGGAGTTAATAGGCTTATTATTTGTAATAAACATCACAGAAACTGTTGAAAGACGAATAAAGATACCTGATATGTGGCAAAGAGATGTTGAATAAGTTCAGGATGTAGACTAGGGAGAGAGGAGTTAAAGCTGCTGGTCTGTGATGAGTTTCTTTCCGATTACCAAGGGAACATTCTCTGGGAAAGAAAAAAAGACATATCCCACTCTAATCTTGTACATACGCTGATAACTGACTTCCTTAGGCTAAAGACATTGGCTAGCAGGAGCATGCCTCTCTGAGGAATTCTCCTAGCCAAAATGTCCCCAGAATCTATTGATTTATAAGACATGCTTCCCAGGAAAATGTGACTTATACCCGTTATCAATCTAAATATAAAATGGAGATTTCATAACTTAACACCCCTTCTTGCTATGTGAGGTATCCAAAAATCTCATTTAAAGATCTTATTCATTAGTCTAGGCCAGAGAAGATGTCCAATGTAGAAAGGATTAAGTCAACCACAGAGGATAGATTAGATTTTTCTCTAATTTGCCTGAGACTTTTGGTTGTTTGCATCCATAAAAGTATTAGTAAATCTAAATAAGACCCCTTATTCATGGAAGTCTAATTTGACAGTGCAATCCTTTCTATTAGCTCCATTATGGTAACATTTATATCCAAGGTGGAAGGGCATATGACTATTTATACATATTTGCTTTTA
Source organism: Eidolon dupreanum (assembly GCA_028627145.1). Lineage (NCBI taxonomy): Eukaryota > Metazoa > Chordata > Mammalia > Chiroptera > Pteropodidae > Eidolon > Eidolon dupreanum. Next base: position 5,442,560 of record CM053512.1, on the reverse strand, counting down.
TTAAAAAAATGGAAGCATGAACTATAAATTTTGTTAATGATTATCTATTGGCAGAAGGAGAAAATAGGTTAGAGGGAAAAAGAATGGAGGCCAGCCTTTTCCAAGTATATCTTGATTTGCAGATTTGTATTTGGAACTTCATCAATATTTTAATTTTTTTTT
>CM053512.1:5368011-5441898 GCA_028627145.1 Eidolon dupreanum | reverse complement strand
TTTCTTGAAATCCCACGGAAAACTGCATACTTCTATCTCGTTGGCGTGAACTGTTTTATAGGGTCATTTCTATCTGCAAAGGAATCTGGGAAAATGTAGTTTTTGAGCAGAGCCCCCCGACCCCCAAATTACAGTTCTGTTAGTAAAGAAGGAGAAAATATATTGTCGAGTAGGCAGCTAGGTATGTACAAGTAATAAAGGGTCTTCTAAAAGACTGCTGATTTGAGTTAAGAATGCTAGAGAAGGACCAGGTTTGAGGCAGTTCCAAGATGATCTACTAGATGGCTTCGAGTTCTGAAATATGACATAACAGACAATTCAACAATTCTAGACCAGGAGTGTTTAACATTTACAAAATAAAATGAAGACATTTTGACACCTTGTTTAACTGCATTAAGAAAATATTATTTCTTTGTAAATGAAAGCAGAATCAGTTGCCCAAATTCAGGATACCCCATTCCATTTCCTTATATAGGGTGAAAATAGTCATAAGGCAGGAAAAACAGCTAGTTAATAAACTACACATGTGTCTTAATGATGCCCTAAGAGATGTGGATGTCCTAATCAACTGAAATAGGTCACTGTTTTCTACTCATTTCAAGAATGAACAGAAGATTCTGAGTAAAGAATTAATGTATATCGCATGAAGTTCAAAAATGTACAACTACAATGTTCCAGTCTCAGGCTGGCTGAGGATACAGAAGTGGGAAGAGAAATGATGATTCTGATCGACAGAGTCAGGGACACCTGGGGTTGTGATGACGCAAGGCAGATGACAGAACTCATTGGCCTGATGGTTCCTGGGCCACATGACTCAGAAACACTCTAACTTTATAGATAAAATAATCTACAAACTTTCTATTTTCTTGTCAACTTATATAAAACTTGCCAGAGAGATATTATTCTTTCACTGACCTTTATGAAAATATTTATTGTTGAAATGTGTTTGTGGTATCTTGAAAGAGATTATACTTATGATTTACCTTAAAAGGTATAGAGAAGAAATGATTGATATGGTCATCTACTATACTCCTATACATCAGGTTTCTCTATTAGCCACAGGGCTGATTCTGGTTGTTTCCATTCTTCTCCAAGCAGCGTGTTAAAACTGAAAGGCTTGAAGTATTCCAGACGATGGCTAAACGCAAAGAAAAAGAAGGTGGGAATTAAAATGAATTATGCATTTGTGAAATAGCTGTCGCCCTGAAGGGCTATTCATTTTGTCACATCTGTGATAGAACAACATTCTATTTTAGGAATGTCAAAGGTGAGATATACTCTCTATGTACAGTTTTCTCACTCTAGCTATCATTCAGCTCCAAAAACATTCACCCACATCCCAAAGCACTCTCCTTTCACTTCTACAAATAGCTCCCTCAGAGCTGAGGGGAGAAATAAAAATCAACCCTCAAAATCTGACTCATTCCTTCTAGCCTTAAACAAATCATATTAAATTCTTATGGATGTTTTTCTATTTAAATTTTGATATAGTTTATATCAGTTACAGAAACAATCGTTTTAAATTTTTTCATCCCCATGGATTAGATGATATACCCCTTGGCTAAAGCAAAGGAGGTTAATGTAAAAGGGTGTTAACCCTAGTTCCTTCCTTTCCAGAAACATCATTTAACTATTATGGTGATTTCCATTGTGGCTTAATAGGAGAGAACCGGTTCTCTACCATGTGGAAGTGGAACTCAGCTCTACAGGGAATCACTCAGCCTTGGCTCTGCCCTGGCCAGTGGTATCACCATACTTTTATCCTAGGGTAGCTTCCTATAACATATATATAAAGGGCCTGAATACAAAGAAGTATTAGCTGGTGAAGAGCCAAAAAAACCCAGCCATCTTGGTATGAGGGCTCTGAGTCACTTTCACATAGATTCCTGTCCCATTCTGCCACCTGGCCGGACTGCACTAGTTTGAGTCACAAGTGTCAATCTTGGATGAAGAGTTTAAGAAACCAACAGTGAAGGACAAGAGAAAGGAAAGGAAAAGAGGCTCATTAGAAAGGGTTAGGACTGGGGAGAAAAGCAAAGGGAAAAGGGAAAAGAGTGTTGGGCACAATGAAGGAATAGGCTGGAAGAAATAAAAGCACAGTAGAGTGAAGAGCGAGCATGGCAGGAAGGAGAAGGCAAACCGGGAGGAAGGACAGCACCTTCCATGAGTAAAAAGGCAGGAAAGTCAGTCCGCGGTGGTGAAACCCGCTGGGATGTCTGTGAGGTGTGTCTGAACACACAGACTCCAGAGACCATGTGGGCCATGCCAAGTGCACTGGGGATGTAGAGCAGGAGTCACAGCTTGCCTCAGGACAGCAGCTGGCTTTCCTCCCATGGAGCATGCACAAGGCTGGCCAGGAATCTATTCTCTTTAGGTGACAGCTTCAGAAAGATATGACAAGTGTAGGAGACCCCTTGTATAGGGGATACCTTGGCTTACGTGCCTGCTGCCCCACAGGGCCCCCACCGGGGACATGGCTGCTAAAGGGAAATCCAAAGCCACACTGTCCCCATCAGGTATTTATAGTTGATTCATAATACTATCAGCCTAGATGCAATTTACCAACTAGGCGTCATTTTTATCATAAGCAAAGTTGCCAGAAACCCTGTTGACATTTTTATGGGGAAGGGAGCTAGAGAGAGTTTACTGAAGGTCACATTCTCTAGCACCAAAGGAAAGGTTTTATTGACCCTTGGTTCACACCAGGAAACCGGATGCCTCTGGCCATTTAGCTGTGAAAGTGAATTTCATAAGTGAATTTGCAACCATACTTCTGTATCAGCTGTCGCAATATTCACTAAGGGAGATTACTCACATACTGCTATGGAAATATAAGTGCTGTATGGATAGCAGTGAGAGAAGCTAAGTCTGTTCAAAGTCAGTGCGTCAAGTATTTACTGAAGACTGTCTGCGAACACAGTATCCTACTAGGTGTTTGTACACGCATGTCTTCTTTGACCAAGAGCAGTTATCACTGTTCCACTATTAATTTCCAAAAAACTCTCACCATCAGAACATATCTTCATTTATTTTTTTACTTAGAAATCAGGTTTTTGTCCTTGTTGCAATTCATGCTGAGGTACAGGGTAAAGAGCTTCATAGCTTCTTTCATCTTTTGATCCATGAATTGCGAATGAATTGAATTTTGTCACATTTGGTGGAAAATAACTCCAAGGAAGATAAGCTCTGCCTTCCCAATTTGTCTCTCTTCTGGACACTTTGAATGATAAAGCAAGTTCTTGCTACAGAAACAATATGTGAAATACAAAAGGTAAATTTGGATGTGTACTCTAAATATATATATTAAACATATAATAAAGTATTATCTATGTCCTGTACACTTCAGGACTTTGACTTATATTTTTATTTACTTACTTTCCACACATTTCTTCTTCCAGAGAGTAAAAGCACCAAATGCTGTCCGTAGCTGTCAAAATTAAAATTCCTTGTGAGTGTTTGAAAGAAACAAACAACATTTTCTTCATTATCCTTCATATCTGTAATATGTGTATTTATAACTAAATTTCCAAATAATTAAAAGATGAACTATGAATACTGGATAATTATAGGAAAAGCCAGTAGGTTCAGTTACTTAAAAATGACATCTTTGAGTTTACCATTTTCCAATTATAGTCAAATGCATAAAGGTACACATGTTCAGATTGCTTTTTATATTCTTTAAATAAGAAATTATATAAACTACTTCAATTGGTTAGATGATGCAAAGTATACAAATGGGCAGGGTAATATTATGGCATTTGGAGTTTATAATCAAACCTATTTTGAAAACTAAAGTACCCTAAAGGAAACTGGCATCAATTTCTAGGTCTGAATCCAACAACTTTACTAAAAATTATTTCTACAAGAAAACTATCTTGAATCTCATTAGGAAGATGGAAAACACAAAACATAGATTGTCTAAAACTAGTCAACAAGCCAAAGATTTTAATTTGTGTCTATTCTCTCACACAACTGTCCTCAACCTGTTTCTTGTGTTTTCCTGCTTTCTACCACTAGTTCAGATAACAATGTCACATTTTCAAAGAGAAATACAATATATCCTCTACAGGAAACTCTAATAAGAACATAATTGGGACTAGCTAGATCAATAAGAATCAATGGATTTCAAGTTTTTACATGAAACAAACTGTCTATGAAAAAGACTATACCTAAACATTTCCATGCAGATAGTCCCTGGTGAGCTTTTCGTGAAGGACTTCCTTCAGTAAACTATGTAACAGAAGACAGTATTCTTTTCCTCTGCTTATTTTTATTGTTATCATGCAAGCTTAAGAATATCCAGGGAGAAGTAAAAGTTGTTGCAAATTAAAACAACAATATTCTTAGCTGCTTTCGTAGAGATTAACTGTTAGAGTTGATTGCCTGAAGCAAAACCATGATTCTTGATTATTGACGGTCCTAATGTATGTGAAACTGAACTACTCTAAGGGTTTTTTTTTTTAACTTTTAGAATGTATTAATTTTGTACATAATGGTTATTGTGTAAATTCTTAACAAAAGAATCTAATTTTTCTATTCATTCATTGCCAAATCATCACTTTATGGAAATAAACTGATATTTTCATCGAATAAAAGTAAACCTAAGGATGAAACTAGAATTCCAGCAGATCTAAGTTCTTTACTGTCTTGTAGACAAGGTATAAATCTACCTTTGCCTTAGCTTTCTCACCTGTAGGTGAAAATAATCACAATAGGTAAATCTTTTTTTTTTTTTACCTATGTAACAGTTTAGGAGCATTAATCATATTTTTCAATAAAAGATTTTGGCATGTTAATTGAAAGGTAACACACACGCAAAATGTTATTCTTCTAAAAAATATAATTGTGAAGAGCTAGAGTTTCCATATTACAATTACCAAACCATCAAAATAAGGGAAAAGAAAATGACATCGAAAATCTCATTTAAATCAATTGTTGAAACTTTCTGCCCAGTTTACAAAGAAAAAAAAAAAAAGGCTAGTGGATATTAGATACTGATAGGCATTTAAAATGAATGATCACAATACAAAATAATATTTCATTATGTATATTTTACTAATTTAAAATTTGCTAGAATATAGATGAGAGGTGGGCATAAATTTACTTTTTTATATCTATAGGACAAAAAATATTAACCAGGTAAAGAGTTTTCCCAAAAGAACGGATAAATTTGAACAAAGAGAGTCCCAGGTTAAAACTTTAAATGAGTCTAGGAAAAGCCATGTGTGATTTAGCTTTATCCCTGGCACTGAACTCAAAGTGACATAGTATACGCTCAATAAATGATGAATAAATACAGAAATACATGAATATATTCTTATGGAATACATAAAATTAAAACTTATTGTAGCCATTAAAAAATTCCCTGAAACATTTTCATAAACTAGTTCAATTTATTATATCTATATGTCTCCTTTTGTTTCTGAATACCTAATATACAATAATGCAAATTTATAGAGTAAATAATGAGTATTTTGAAATGATTTTTCATTTTGCAAAAAAATTTTTCAAATTTATAGAAAAATCAACTACACAGTAAAACAGAAATAATATCAATATAATATTTTCAAACATTTACAATATATATTCTAACATGTATTTCATATGACATATTTACTTGAAAATAAATAATTATATTTCTGATAAATTCAGATTAGCATTTCCCTTACTTAGTCGGAATCAGTGTTTTTACTATGACCACATGATTTACAAGTAGAAAACAAGATGTTCAAATTACATAGTAATAAGTTAGAAAAAATATTTTATACTTACGGGCAAAGTTCAACTTCTAAATACTGTTCAGTTATGTCATTCAAGAAAAATGCTTCCACAACTTTTGAAACAGAGATACAACATATTGAGAAATTTAATTACGCTTCAGCAATAAACAAGTTGTAATTCCTATAGAATATAAAATAAATTTACTCATTATTTTTAAGTATAGCTCTGTCCCCAATAAAAAAGAACAAAAAATAAATAAATAGACATTGCCTGGAAATAAATCATCATCAGATTTTCCTATATCACATTACCATAAATTAAAATGATTAATAAAGCCTAGTGCTGATGAGGTTGTAAAGAAACCAACATTAACACACAGGTTTTGAGCCAGTTATCTTCTTGGAATTTATCCTAAGGAAATAATCAGACAACTGGGAAAAAAAAAGTAAGTATAATGCTAGTCATCAAAGTATTGCTCAAAAATTGGAAATTAAACGATCATTTCCTATTATATAGGAATACGGTCTATTATATAAATAAATCTTCTATTATATAGGAAAGCTACTAAATTATGGAATTTATATATATTCCATGCAATAGATTATAATGCAGCCATTAAAATCAAAGACAGTTATATACTTTTTGACATGGGAAGATATTTATGATATTCGATAAGAAGGCTATAGAGCAATAACCAAATGCACAAATAAACAAACCTTTCAATGTAGGGGTAAGTGATGCTGCAGAGAGGAAAATCTTATATAGAGATTATATTCAGAAGGGTAAAACTTAACCTGAAAAGAGCAGAAGCCTGAGAAGGTTTTTAAATAGATGAATGATGACTTTAAATTTTTACTTTAGATAAATCACTCTGGCTTCCAAGAGTGAAGGATGGACTTAATGGCAAAAAGACTATTTAGGAGGCCCTGCCCTAACTGAGGTAAAAGATAATGGAGGCCTAACCTATACAGACATGGTGAAAATGAAGAGAAGGTACTGAATTAGGGAAATATTTCAGGAGGTGAAATAGGTAGGACTTACCATAAAAAAAAAAAAAAAAAAAAAAAAAAAAAAAAAAATCCAAATATGGATAGTGAGAGAGAAGGATAGCTTGGGAAAATCTCACATTTCTATATTTGGTGATTTGATGTAGTGGAGTGCCACTGATTGAGATTGGGCAATTAGGGAAAGAAGCAGGTTCATGAGAAAAGTGGACAAATTGAGTTTGGAACTTGTTGAGTTTGGTGTCTGTAGTACCTCCAGTAGAAATGTCACACTGGTGTGTACACCAGTAGGAAGCTGGTATATACAAGTTCTGGTACACCAGTAAACCAGTAGGAAGCTGGTATATAAAAGACAACATATGCTTAATGTATGATAAATTAACACTAATAAAATGTATGCTATACTGATGGAACAGAGAAGGTAGATGTCAATAGGAGCTAGAAGAATCATCGAAGGTTTCTTTGAAGAAAGAGAACCTGACTTAGACCTTGAACTATGTGTGTTAGGGGCAGGACAAACAGACTGAGAAAAGGTACATGGGGGAGAATATGCATGGACAGTAAGACCATTGCCATCAGAAGTCAAGAGTTTTTGTTGAATATGACAGCCAATTCATGAGTGCCCCAAAGGTTACAGGAGGGGTTAGGACTTTATCTTAGAGATAGTAATGTTTTGTGACCTGGGGAATGCCATCATAAATAGCATTTCAGAAAGATAAATTTGGTAGCTTAATTAGAGACATTAGAGGGGATCATAGAGCAAAACTGAAACTGTAATTTCAAGTTGTCTTTTAGCCCTCTTGTGATATGTGAGATTCCTTGTCAGTACTTGTAAATTAAAAACTACATTTTATGTTGAAGCTGATAGTGTTTCTATAATAAGTAAAGCACCCCAAAACTGTCATAAAGAAGGTTTATACCATTAAAGTGGCAATTCGAAGATACTTAAAGACAAAATAGGAATGCTAAATTCTTTCTAAAATAGATAACAGAAGTAAAAAGAAGGACATATGGCAGCAATTTAAAAATCTGGATTCGTAATTGCTATTTTTCACTGTTCTAGTTATATAGTTGAAGTCACATAGGTAACGGTGAAAAGGTCAAAATGAGAGATTGGTAAGAAATATCAGAAACTGCATGTCAGTTGCTCAGAAGCACTCACTTCCTTATAGCAAGATAAAATAATAGTACTGTGAGAGATTATTATAAAAAGATTTATGTTTGCAATAAAATACAGTACTTTCACTTACCTTCATAATTCCACAGTTCATTGAAAGGCTTCCCTGGTTCTCCAAGTGGGGCTGGAGGATCATTGAAAAATGGAGCATTAACTTCCATCATCACTCCTTCGTCACCTGGATTCAGCCTGACAGACACTGGCTCATGCTTCACTGGAAAACCATCCCAAGTGTGTTCAATTTTAAAATCCATATTTAGACTCTAAATGAAAAAAGAAAACATATTGAAACAAACTATTTAATAACATGCAACTGTTTCTTTTAGTTAGAAATAAAATGAAAATTTCCATGACAAATGGCAGGCAAGAAGGTAATAGGGTGACCAGACCACGGTTCTGAGAGTCAAAAGGCCATTCGTGTTATGGCAAATCACAAGTATTGAGTTCTATTATAAGACAGGTAGTTGGATCCTAAAAGCTCTGACTTTAAGTCTAGATCCAAAATCATTTTTTTAAAACTATAATTACGTCCATAGCAGAAACCGTTCATTTACTTAACAACTACAAGCACTATGAGTTAATATGTCATCCTTTTTTTTTTTATTATAAAATGAGTAGGTGTCTGAATTACAGGATCCCTGTGGAATCAAGATATTTATAATAAAATTCAATTTGATAAAAAACAATTCAACAGAAATACAGCTATTAACACTTGTTCTTTTGGCTAAAACCTTTTTCTTTTGGGGGTGGGATTGGGGGATGCCAACCATTTGAAGATTAGTAGAGTTTAATATGATCTTCCTTGTTCTCAAGGTATAGATTGTCTTAGCTTTTTCAATTTTTGTTATTTTTGAATGTTAAATGATCAACTACTTGGTTAATCCCTTCTCACCAATGGAGAAATGGGAAAAGAATCTGCCACCACTGAAACTTTGAAATAGATTTAGTATATTTGACACAGGTAGTACTTGTATTTTAAACTGTTTCTCTATGGATTAAATGGAAGGACATAGTAGATTAATAAAATTGCATTTTGTTGAACACTATGGATAGGGCATTTTATAAACATTAACTCATTTAATCTCACAAGACACTTGCAGAGGAACTATTTTTATCCTTATTGCCAAAAAAAAAAAAAAAGCAACAACAACGACAACAAAACAGATTTTTTCAAGGTTACATGGCTGGCAAATCAAGAAACTGAACCAATGTCAGCCACATTTTCCCAAATGAAATCATTTTAGGAATCTTTAAGGAGATGAAAACCTTATTTCAGGAGTGGTGGATTTCCCAAGTTATACTAAGTCCTTATGTCTTGTTTGGAAGATAATCTTGATTAGTAAATGACATTTTCAGGCTGTAACTTACTTATCTGAAGTCTATGAATGCATTTCTTTGCTTCATATGTTATTTTTACTGAAAGTAATACAGTTGTTGAATTTTGAATACATTTATTTCAGTGGACATGTATTGAGTACCAACTATGTGTCAAGCATTGGTAGATCTGAATATGCACGTTCTGTGTCACATAAGGAATCTAACATCTCCAAAATCCTTCTTCTAAGTATGTAGCTTTTCCTAATGTTCACTACATGCTAACAAATTTTAATAGCTAAACTCTATAATTAAAGAGTATTGCAAAAGGATAAGTTCAGCAATTTAAACTGAAATAAGCTGAGTGAATGATAAGATGGTATAAATTGAGTCCAATTTATATGAAATTTAGTTCTGATTTGTATAGACTATCTCAATAATAAATGTATTTTCTTTAGTTGAAATATCAAGACAGTGTCTTTAAAAAGAAATGTATAACCTTCTACCCCAAATTTTGGTACTAGTAAGTACCTTATTATAGCATATAGGAAGAAATAAGAATAAATCAAGATGTTAAAAACACTTGTTAAATCTGATTCTGGAGCCAATATGCTGTTCTCCTAACTTGGAGCTTGACAATTCTTGACAATCCTGGTAAAATATAGCTCAACAACTAGGAAGGTTCGTTCACTCAGTCTTCATACAACCATCACATCCACAAAAATGTGGCACGCATCAAGGAACCCCTATCCTATTCAGTGGGTTTCCACTAAAAAAAATTTAACTCTCAGCTCTTTTAAACAATCACTTCTATCTCTAAATGGCATTAAACCACATCCACTGATAAGCACCTAAAAGTGGCCTGTCACTTCATGCACATATGGTGGGTCTTATAGTCAGAGTAAGGACTAGTCTTCCATCACCAGGAAGGAGTGCCATGGCAGACATATGCAAGTGTAGAATATAATTTTGGCTTTAAATGCATAAAATGACTTTAGTTTCTTATCAGAACGACAAATTTGCTAATTTGTTTAAAGAACACTTATGTCCATCTAAGTGTGCGTAATATTAACAACATGATCAACCTATAGTCTTGCCCACTAGTTTACAATCTGATCTAAAGATAACATGGACCCAGACAGACACAACTGATTCTCCTTTCAACAACCTGGGGATACTCAGGACTATCGCCTGAGGCTTGACCCCCACCACCTTTCAATATCTTTGTTTGCACATGTGCCCATATGAAGTAGACAAAATTAAATGGTCCACATTCACAATCGGGGCTGTGTGCTTCCCAGCAGCACTCCACTCCCTGGATTTCTTAGAAGATGATCTTATTATAGTAGAAAAAGCCTTGTAAAACATAACTCCAAACCCAGAAGACATAAAAGAAATGGGTGATAGACACATTTGACTCCATAAAAATAACAAAATTAAAAAGCGGAAGTCTGCCTACCACCACCAAAACAAAACAAAACAAAAGACCACTATTTAAAAACCGAAAGATAGTCTGAGAGAAACATCTGCAACTCATACTTCAGATAAAAACTAATTTAATATTTAAAGGGCTCCTAGAAAGCAAAAAGAAAAAGACCGACATCTCAGCAGAAAAATGGACAAAGATCTGAAGAGCCAGCTCACAGAAAGAAAATGCAAAATGTTCAACCTCACTTACAATGATAGAAAGGCAAACTAAAACAATAAACTACTATTTTTCACTTAGATTGTCAAGGGTCAGAAAGTTTGACAATATGCTGTAATAATGAGGACAATGAGGAAAACCACATATTGCTGTTGGAGCATAACTGCCACAGCCTTTGTCAAGAGCAATCCCTCAATAGCTATCAAAATAAAAAATGCAAATATTCTTTGACTCAACCATTTTAGTTCTAGGAGTTATATATCAGCGCCTATGCAACATAACTACAAAGATATTCACTGCAACATTGTTTAGAATAACAAAATATTGTAAACATCTTAACTATTCATTGGTACAGGACTGGTAAAGAAATTATACTATATCCTACAATGAAATACTACATAGGTGTTAAAAAGAGTGAGGCAGCTTTACATACACATCTGAAATATATTAAGTAAAAAGAGCAAGGTCCCAAAAGTATGGATTTATTTAATAAAAATGAAGACTATTTGCATATATACTCGTAACTGCATACACTACCCCAGGAAGCATATACAAGAAAGCAGTGGTGACAGTGGTTGCCTTTTTGGAGAGAATTACCTGCCTGAGACAGGGGAGGAAGGAGGACCTACCCTCAACTGTATTGCTTTTTTTCACCTATTTGAATTTTATACTATGATAAACACATTACTATTCAAAAATAAATGAATAATTTAAAATATTTTTTAAAGTCCACTTTAAGGCTGAGTCTCTTAAAGAGTATGGTCACTAACTACCTCTTTTCTCATTTGTATTATATACGCTGAACATTTCTAAAAAGTCAGAATGAATATTAGGGACATTACTGAAGGAATATCATTCACCATGATCACTATCCTATCACGCAATTTTAATGTTGGCTGTTTACACGTTCTTAAAAGAATGTTTATTGTTAATCTGTTTTTCCCCAAATTTTCAAACCTCTCTTCTTCAAATTACTCTTTCATCAAAAAATGTCAAAAATAACTGAATTATTTTCATCCTTTCCCCGTGCTATAGAAAGACCTTTAAAAGGAGACAGAACTTCAGGGCATTTCAAGCCTAGGAGAGGGGGGGAAATCCAGGCTAAAAGAAGGAAGTTACGGAAAAGGTGTTTTCTCAACAGAACGTTTTGCGAGGGAAATTTCCAATCTCCTCTAGTCACGAAATTTTCTTTTCTCCAAAAATTCTTTCTAGTTCGTATCCTTCTCTCCTCTCCTCCCCGCCGCCCCCGCGCAGAAACGGAGGAATGAGGAAGTCAGCCGAAAGAGGGAGTGAACTGTGTCAGCGGGAGGAGGCAGGCACAAAATATAAGTTACCAGAAAAAAAAAGCTAACGACGAGCCTGGGCGAAGAAGCAGGGAATGAGAGTGAAGAGAACGTGAGGCGAGAACACAGACCCGCAGACCCCGGAGCTGCTCCGCAGGCCACACCACTCACTCTCTCCTTCCCGCGGAATTCACTGGAAAGGGCTCAACCGTAGGCTCCGCCCAGCTGCCGACTCGTTCTGGAGGAGGGACTTGGAGGACTGCAGCAGCTGATTTCTCCAGGAAAGAAAAATGTTGAAGGAACCACCAGTGAAGCCCTGAAGGCTTTTAATCATTCTACTGAAGTGAGAACAGTTTTCTAGAAGGAAGGGGGTCACTCAGCGATATAAATACCGTGCAACAATTTGAAAATCAACTGTAAATCATTAAGAATATGGGAGAGCACACACAACAATAATTCACTCAATGCAACTAAAGGCTCACTGGCTATATAAGCCAAACCTGTAAATTATATTAACACTAGCTACAAATAATATTGCCCTAGCTGTAAATTATATTACACTGCTGAGAGGCGTGCACATCGTCAAGGACTGTAACACTGGGACCAGACTGCCTGGATTCAAATCCCAATTCAGACACTTTCCAATTGGGATCAGCATCAAGTTATTGTAAAAGAATTTTAAAGTAGTATACATACATACTTCAGATATTTAATTTAGCAATGCAAAGACTACTCATCACTTACATCCAGGAGGGGCTCTTTGCTTTCACCAACACTAATATGTCTTACCAATTTTTAGTGTAAATGCACATTTAAGTTTATAATTACTTGCTTGATGCCAAGTCAAATCACAATACGACAATATACAAGGTTCAAATGTAGGAGAGGTACAAGCAAGTTTTGGGGGAGTCACTGAAAAACTAAGAAAGAAAATGTCATACACTGACCTTTGAAATGAGTTGGAGCCTGATCTTTCAATTTCTTCCAACGAGTTTTTGTGGTAACTTCATGACCACTAAAAACCAAATCAAGTCCAATCTTCACTGACTCAAAGCTAAATTAAACTTTTTTTTATGTTTATCTGCTATGCTCCTATATTTAACAGCCAGTCTTTAGAGGAAGGGGCCATCTCATTCTCTTAATAGCGAGTGTGGACAAAGACCACAATAGAACGTCGGCTACCTAACCAGACATTGCTGGACAAACTTTTAAAATTTCTTAAAACATTACACTAACATTACTTCGTGTGAAAAACATTATGAATCCAAGACAACAAAACTCAAACTGTTAAAGAGAAAGCCAAACTGAGCTACGTCTATGACATACCAGTTTAGCGAAGCTAATTCGATCCCTAGAAACACATAACCCACCTAAAAAGCACTAGTGGCCAGCTTCAAATTAACATTTGTATTGCCAGCATTGAAATTTCCTCCAATGTTAACTGTTAAAACAAAACAATAGGTTTTAAATCCAGACAAAAATCATTTTTTAAAATGAGAATTGCAATCCATCCATAAATGAGAAGTTTTACATAATTCTTTTCTTGCAAAAAAAAAAAAAACACGCAACTTTTGTCTTTCCTTCTTTTTTTGAGGAAGCAAAGTTATCTCTAAAGAAATAACTGCTGAATTTGCAGGACGTCTGGAGTACTTCTAAATACACGACTTACTACCACACAGTTAAATACTTAAATAACAGTTGTCTCCCACAAGGGGCAAGACCGTACTTAGCTCCTGGATATTACGAAGTCCATGCTCAGGAATTCCCCAGAGGGTCAGAGGGTCAAAGGGTCAGCCTGTGGTGGACTCTGAAGACGCCAGTCTGGGTTTCGCTCCCAGCCGCACAACCCCACGTCCTTTCCCCCCCACCCCGCCCCCTGCTCCCCGCCCCCCGCCTTTGGCCAGCGGGTTCTCCCAGCACAGAAGTGCTAGGTTCAAAGATACTGGGGGAATTTAATACAGGTATTGAATGACCTACCTAGGTTTACATTTTGAGGGTTTTCTTAGAAAAGAAAAAAAGGCAGGGCGCCGCCACCTGCAGACACAGGTCTGCCTGCTTTCCCGCCTCCTCTCTGGTGGCTCAGCTGGTTGTCATCCCGGTTCCCAGAGCTGAAGCGATAGCCAATAGCGTGCGAGGACTCCCGGGAGCGTGAGGACGTCAGCGCTTACGCCGTCGTGATGACGCAGACGGCGTCACCGTCTCCAAGGAGCGGTCCGGGGCACCGGTTTCAAAGTCGCAGGGCGCGCCGAGTGGACTTCCGCTGATGGCCCCGGCGGTGCGGGAGTCGCCACCCATTCCGCGGAGGACACCGCCACCTGGCTGCCCGCCGGCTCCGTCCGCGCGCTCCTAGGTGGCCGACACGACCCCGGCTGACCCACAGCACACCTTTACCGCGTCCCGGTGCCAGCCGGCTGGGATTCGTGAGAACGTGGAACAGAATTCCTTTGGCGGGTCCCCTGCAACCCTGAAAACTGAAGTCCCTGTCCTGAGCGAGGGGCTCGGCTGGGACTGGGGAAGACGAGGCGGCGCGTCAGGGATGTTGACGCCGCGTGAGTAGGATGCTGATGACACCGCTTGACAGCCTCCAGAGCGTTGCCTTAATTTTGTTTTCCCGCACAGCGAGCTCTGTGTATTTCTGAGGAAAGTAAAGGCGGTGAAAAGCTCCAAACCCAAATTTTATCGAAATGGCCACAGAAATCGACTTTCTGAGGGATCAAAGTAAGCTCCATATTCCTTTATTGCAAATTCTTATACATAATATTTCATGTCATCGTTGACCAACTGATTTTTTTTTTTTTTTAATTCCTGTTGGGTGCGTGGAAATCTGTGAACACTTAAAGAAGTTGGCTGCAGAAAAAAACTTGGTGATATATGTGAGAATGTGTATATACTTAAGCAGAACCGTTTGGTAAATACTTGTGGGTTCCTTAAGCTTACGTGAGACTCTACTAGACACTAAACATGCTTGTTATGCTCCTCACATGCTCTGGGGTAATTAAACGGCTAATGGCCAGGAAGTTTCCAAGCCAAGTGTGCAGTTAGAACCTAGAGGCACAGCTCTGGCCATGTATTCAAAAGCTGTTTATTGAGCTCCTCCTGTTTCGATTATGTGCCAGCACTATACAAGAGGACAGTTCTATCCTCCAAGAATTTAATTCGAGGAGGGAAACCTAAATTCCATAAATACACCAAAGTGGCAGCAACTGCCAACTCTTTTGCCTCGGTTTCCTCATAGGGTTGTTGGCATGATGGAATAAGTATTAAACTATGTAAAGGGTTTGGACTAGTACCTGACACATAGCATTAAACAAATATTAACTATTACAGGCTTATTATTAACTGTGGTCAAGGAAGTTGCTGTTTGGGCTGAAATGTGAAGTACTGATAAGAATTTACTAGAGAATGAGCTGTGTAGGGATCCCAAATAGAACAGTATTTGCAACATCGAGGGGATTAGGAATATGTTTTGTTAAAATCTTGCAAGAAGGTTGGCTCTAATGGAACATGGTTTATGTAGGGAAATGACAAGTGAATCTGAAAGGGAAGAATGATGCTAGGTGGCAAGGGCCTTTTCTGCTGTGTGTTAAGGAGTTTGGACCCTTGCACAGGTTGCAGGAACCACTGAGAAGGCATCAGTTGAGAATGACATGATCAAATTTTGCTTTGGAAAGCCCGGTATGGCCATTAATGAGGAACATGCATTATAGTAGAATGCAGTTAGGTGACTATTATCATCATCCAGGTAAGAAGTGAACTAAGATTGGTTGGTTCAGTGAGATTGGAAATGAGGGGATTTGGGAGAAAGAGGTAAAAAACAACTCAAATTGTTGACTTGAGCAACAGGGAAGACAGAGGAAAAAATGTTAAGTTCCATTTTGGAAGTATTATTGACCAGTGGGTAAGAACTCAGCCTCCGGATTCAGTCTGTGTAGACTCTTACCTTGGCTCTATCTGTTTCTACGTCTCTGACCTTGGGCAAGTTATTTAGTGTTTCTGTGCCTCAGTTTGCTTATTGTAAAATGGATGTACAAGCGCAATAACCCTCATGGGATTGTTGTGAGGATTAAATGAGATGGTGCAAATAAAGCATTTAGCATGGTGTCTAGCATATTATAAGTACAAAATATATATTACCCAAAATCATTAATGACACTACAATGATACTATAACGGCATCATTTCTTAGGCTTGAGGTGGGACTGTCCCTACCTGGTTTAACACCATCTGAGTGGCGTGAGACATGAATTTGAGTTTGGATGAAGAGAATACCTGAGGCAGTCAGAAACTATGAGCTATATGGGAATGAGCCAGCCAGAATTCTTAGATAAAATTGAACTCCAAATACCAGAGGAAACCAAATAAGACAGTAGACACACAGTAAATTATTTCTTGAAAAAATGAGTGGTAGTTTGCTAGAAGACAAGCGGAGTGGCAGAAGAGAATCTCAGAGGGGACAGAAGCAGTAGCATAGAGGTTTAAAATGACAGTGCTTGTTCAGGAAATTGGAACGTGAATGGTAGAGTTTGTATAAAGAGATGAAAATCAGTGAAGGATGTCTATGACCCTCCAGTTTTTTTCTTTAACTGGACCCAGCATGCCCATAACAGCTGGTAGGTTACCCTAATAGGTGAACAACCTAAAACACCACCTAGATAGGTATAGATGGCTTAGCTTTCTCCCACCTACGTCTGATCTCTACACTGACATCTGTTGATCTTGATTGCCTCTTATCAGTTGTTCCTTTTGGATTTGGTAATCTAGCTCAAGACGATTTGGTACCTTTCACCTGGCAACTCCATGTGACACTGCCTCTGATAAAGTGTCAGCTTTACACATCATAACCACTGGTGTTTCTACACCAAACCAGGCCTTTAGTAAGCTCCTAGCGTATTTGAAGTTCCACCTCCATCTGATGATTCTTATGGACCTGTTCAAAGAAAGACTTGCATATCAAGCTCAGAGATTAAGAATTCATTCTCGCAGTTGGGATTATGGGCAGTGGGGATGGAATCATTCTTTCCTTTCATTATCTTAACAGTGTCTTTTACAGAGCAGAACTTTTTCATTTCGATGAAGTTCAGTTCATCAACTTGCTCTTTTATGGATCTGTGTCACATCTAAGAAATCTTTGCCTAACCCAAGGCTGTAAAGATTTTCTTCTAAAAGTTTTGTAGTTTTAAGTTATACATTTAGATCTATAATCCATTTTGAGTTAAATATTGTACCAGTGGAGGGCAAGAGTCAAGTCTCGCTTTTTTGCGTACGGATGCCCAATCGAAAAGACTGTCCTTTCTCTACTGGAGTACCCTTGCACCTTGTTTAAAAATCAGTTGTCCATATTTGTGTAGGTGCATTTCTGGATTCTATTCTGTTCCATTGATCGGTTTGTCTACCCAAGCACCAATATCCCAGTATTTTGATTATTGAAGTTTTATAATAAGCCTTAAAATCGGATAGTGTTAGCCTTTCAAATTTGTTCTTTCTCACAGTCGTTTCAGCTACCCTAGATCCTTTGCACTTCTATATAAAGTTTAGAAGTAGCTTGCCAATTTCTACATAAAAAATGCTGGGATTTTGATAGCCATTGCATTGAATCTATTGATCAATCTGTGTTGAATTCATATCTTAATAACAATGAGTTCTCTGACCAATGAAAAGATATATCTCTTCATTTACATATCACTTCATTAATTTCAGCGATATTTTACAGTTTTTAGTGTACAGATTTTGCAGATTTATCCCTATTTATTATTGTTTGTGATACTGTTGTAAATGGTATTATTCTTTTACTTTTATTTTCTGATTTATCATTGCCACTATATATAAATCAATTTTTTTGCATATTGTAACCTGCAGCCTTTCTAAACTCGCTTATTAGGTCTAATAGGTTTTTTGTAAAGTCCATCAGATTTTCTGCATAGACAATCTTTTCATCTTGTAAATAAAAACATTTTTGCTTCTTCCTTTCCAATTTGAATGCCTTTCATTTCATTTTATTGCCTTATTGCCCTGGTTATAACCTCCACTACAGTGCTGAACAGGGGTGGTTGGAGTGGACATCTTTGTCTAGTTCCTGGTTTGGGGGAGAAACATCTTTCTTTCAGAATTAAGCATGATACTAGCTGTAGTTTTTTCACTGATATTCTTAATAAGTTGAGAATATGCCTTTCTATTGGTTTTCTGAGAGTTTTTATAAGAATGAATGACAGATTTTTTCAAATGCTTTTTCTGCATTTATTGATATGATACTTTTTCATTTTTAGTTTGTTAATAATCCTATTAACATTGATTACATTTCAAATATTAACATATTAAGGCCTTTTCTCTTTTTGCGATAAATTCCTCTTGGTCACGATACATTATCCTTTTTGTATATTGTCAAATGTGATTGTCTTTGTTTAAAATTTTAACATCTATATTTTTAAAGCTTTTTTTTCTTCTTTTTCTAACATCTTTGTCTGGTTTGTATATCAGATAATGCTACCCTTATAGAATTATTTGGAAAATATTTTACCCTCTTTAATATTCTGGAAGAGTTTGTGTAGAATTGATATTATTTTTTTCTTAAAATTTTAGTAGAATTCACCAGTGATGCAGATTGGACCTAGAATTTTCTTTGTGTACAGTTTTTAAACTACAAATTCAGTTTCTTTAATAAAATGGCTACTCCACACTCTGTTGTATACCTAAGAGAGACCCTCTGCAGAAGGCACATGTCTGGAGTTCTGTCTGTGCAGTTTCTCTCCTTAGTCTGCACTGCCTATTTTAATTTACTTAGCCTCCATCGACTCTTGGCTCCATCTTCTTAATTCAGAGAGTCTGCTGATCTCTGCCTGCATTTTTCCCTCCTGATGTCATGGCCTGAAAAGTCTCTCAAGTCATTAAGTTGGGCAGTCATATGTCTCACCTTATTAGATTTGCATCTCTCATCATTATTGTAGGATGTCTAGTGTCTTACAAATCATTTTTCATTTATTTGTTTTTGGGTTGTGTGAGGAGGGAGGGTAGCCCTCGTTATTTCATCTTGGGCATAAGAAAAAGTCCTGTTCAAGTTGCCTTACTTTTGAAATCTTAAATACAAGCATCTTACTCTACTGTCACTATTCTTTATCTTTTAAGATGAAGATCTTTATCTTTGAACACTTCATTTTCATTCATTTCTTTAACTTTTTCCCAGCTTGCTTTTACTTCTTTCTTACACAGGCTACAGCTGCGGCCGGTTAGTTCATCTGTTCTTTTGTCAGTAATCTTGATGTGAGTATGACCCTACTTTTCTGTAGCGCATGCACAATGACACCTCATCCCCAGATCAGCTGTTCAGGTTGCCTTTACAGGTCTCACACCCAATTGTTCACTAACCGTAGATAAAACATCAACTTTCCGGACAAGCATCACCACAAATTCAAGGTTAACTCATAACTACCCCATAAGTGGCGAGCTGGGATTTAAACCCAGGCAGTGTAGTGTCAGTGTCTGTTTTCTTAACTACTACCCAAGAGAGACCCTTGTAAGAAACAAAATTATAGGCCTGTTCCACTTATGCACATAGAAACTAAAATGCTAAATAAAATATTAGTAAATCAAATCCATGAATGAATATGTATGTAGATATATACATACACATACAATTGTCTTCATTTCATGTTGGGCTCATCCCAACAATGAAAAGATAGTTAGCATTAGAAAATTGAGTACATAAAAGAAGACCTAGATTAATGGAGAAACATATCAAATTTGTGGATTAGGACACTCAGTGTGTAAATATCTCAGTTCCTAAGAATAACCAAGAGAGTTTTAAAAAAAAAATCAAGTGAAGAAATTTTATTTTACCAGCTGTTAAGAATTATTATAAATATCCAATTATTAAATCAATATTATATTTGAAAATTGATAAATATAGAGACCAATGGAATAAATTAGCACAGAAAATTACACATCATGAGCAGTTGTTATCGGAAAAAACAGGCTCTACAGATCAGTGGGAAGGAGGACAGACTGTTCAGCATATGGTGCTAGAATAAGTGGTTATCCAAATGGGAAAGAAAATAATACAAATACCTTTTGTACATCACAGAAAAATCATCTCAAGGTTGATTTAATTAAAACTTTCAGAAAAAAATTAAGAGGGTATCTTTATGAACTCAGGAGAGGAGAAGATTTCTTCAAAGGACAAACATTTTTGACTGGAAGAAAGATGTATGGGTAGACTGCAGTATTAATAAAAACTTGGATGTCACAAAAAGCATCATCAATAAATGACTAGCCCAACTGCAAAAGGGAAGAAGATACATATTTACAATAAATGTAACAGAGAGTTGATTAGCATCCAGAATTTAGAAAGGTCTTTCACAAATAAATATATATTCATGCTAATAGAAAAATGGTTAAAAATTATGACTAGGCCATTTACAAAACAAAACAAAATTAAACAAAACCTGAAAAACTGCTAAAAATATGAAAAGATGTCAATCTCATCAGTAATCCAGAAAATGCAAATTAAACAACAGTGAAATAAGTACTTGTTGAATGAATAAAGGAAATCGTAGATACAAGTTATGGTAAAATTTTCTTCATATTAAAGTCAATCTATGAAGACCGAATGTGTCCCTCTCATTATTAATCCACAATTGACTTCTTAACCTATTTTAATCACTGAGAAATCTGATTTAACATTTTTTATTTGAAAACCTTATCAGGGAAAAAGAAGTAGTTTGTATTGGGATTATATCCATGGCCAAAACTCCAACCTCCTTTTAAGACTGAGAGGGAAGAAGGGTAATAGGCAAAACCCAGGTCCTGAAAGGGGGGTAAAATTTTAGTGCTATCTTAAAAGTCCTGAGGATAACAATTAAAAAAAAAAAAATGCAGATAATTTCTTTACACTCAATAAAACATTTAAAACCATTTACATTATAATTACTCCACTAAATTATATTTTTAAGAAAGAAACTGTTATCTGAATTCCTAACATATAATGTATACACTATGAGTGTGCACATTATATATACATTTTTTTGTTCATATGTGTGTCTGTAGTTAGTATGTATTGCATGCATATGCATATTTGCTGATGCATAACATATACAGAAAAGTAATGAAAACAAATATAAAGATCAAGGTTGCTAGGACCCCAGAAGTCCCCTTGGTTCATAATCTTTCTTCCTTCCTCAAAGATAATTGAAGATAACCAATATCTAATTTTCCACTTATAGTTTAGTGTTGCCTGTGTTTGAACTTTGTATTAATGGAGTTATAAACTCAGTATCCTTGTGATTTGGCTTCTTTCATTCAACATTGTGGTTTTGAGATTTATCCATATTCTTGCATGTAGATATAGTTTGTTCATTTCATTTCTGTAGAGTGTTTCAGTTTTTAAATTTATCATATTTATCTATTCTTCTTTTGATGGATATTTGTAGTTGTTTCCATTTTGGGACCAAAGGTGATAATGCTATCACCATTTTTTTTTCCCTTGGTCATGGCACTTGGTGTTCAAGTGCGCGCATTTTGGTTTATTATATTTCTAGGAATTATGTGTGTGTTTAATTTTAAAGTCATGCTAATTTACACTCCCACCAGCAGTGTATGGGAGTTTTCCTTATTCCACATTTCCACGAACATTTGTTTTCTAATTTTAACTCTTTATTTATTGTAATTTTAATTTGTTTTTTCCTAATGCCTAATGAGGTTGAGCAGCTTATGTTTATTGGCCACTTAGGTAACTTTTTGTGATGTACCCATTCCAGGCATATCACTTTTTATATGATTGTCTGCCTTTTAGTTGATACGTCTTTTGGTTTTGTTTTGTTTTGTTTTTTTTTTTTTTTGTATATTCTCAATATAAACCTTTTGTCAGTTTTATGTGTTGGAAATATCTTCTCCATGTTTATGGCTTGCATTTTTACTCTCTTGACAGTCTTACTTTTAATGAACAGAAGTACTTAATTTTAATGTGGTCCAGTTCATCAGTGTTTTATTTTATGGACAGTGCTTTTTGTGTTCAGATTTTAAAATCTTTCCCTACCCTAGGGTTATAAATATATTCATTCTCTTTATTCTGTTCTAGAATTTATTGTTTTGGCATTCACAGTTAGATATTTATTTCACCTAGAATTTATCTTTATGGATGAATTTTATTCTTTTCCATGAAAATATTTAGTTGAACTAGAACCACTTACAAAAAGATTATCCTTTCTTCCTCTCTGCTCTGGCATGTCCTTTTGATCATAATTTAAGTGCTCATATATATGTGAATGTATTTCTGGATTCTAAATTCTCTTCCATTGTGAATAAATATCAAAAGAATTTATCCTTCTGCTATTCCCAAGTTCACGGGAAAGTTTTCAACCCTTAAGTATGATGTTTATTGTGGGTTTATATAGGAGTCCATTATCATATTAAGGAAGCGCCCTTCTGTTCCTGTATTCCTAGAGCTTTATCATGAATATATCTTGAATTTCATCAGATTCTTTTTCTGTAGCTTTTGAGATGATTGTATTTGTTGCTTCTCTTTTTTGTGTGTGCTTATTTTTCATTTCTGTGGTGTGCTGGCTAATCTTTATTATTTCTTTCACCTGGCTCTCTCTGGATTTAATGTGCTATTCTTTTTTCTAACTTTTTGGAATGGGTGTGTAGTTCATTGACCTCTAGTATTTGCAATTAAAGCTATAAATTTCTCATTAAGTAGATATTGAGGTATCACATTTTCACTATCATTCAGTTCACAATACTTTTATTTTTTTATTTTTTATGTATTTATTTTTTTTGTAATTCCTCTTGAGACCTATGGGTTACTGAAAAGTAATTTTTTAACTTTAAAATTTATGGAAATTTTTCCTTTACTTTTTGGGTCTTGATTCTAGTTTAATTGTGCTATTGCTTTCTTTGGCTTCAGTCTTTTGTAAGTTTTTGACACTTGCTCTATTGCAGTTTTAAATGTTACATGTGATCTTGAGAGAATGAGCATTGTATTTTTATTGGATGCTGTGTTTTACTGTACGTTTCTTGCTTTAAAAAATATTACCTTATACTTAAAGCTCTTGGCTTGATTCTAGACCTTCTTTTCCATTGTCTCTTGCCCACTACTGCTTCATTTGGATTCTATGTTCTACAGTTTCTCCTCAAAGTGAAGATTTGTCCTGGAAAAGAATTTCAGCAGATTTTAACAATTCTAAAAAAAATATGGCTACAGTTTATCTGTCCAACTTTTCACTTCTAATAGCAGGAATTTAAAAATAAATGTAAAGAATATTTTTTGACTTCTGCTAATCTGAAGCAAGCTAGGAGAGACAGAAAATTCAAATTTATGAGATCAGAAAAATTAGTTCTTTGCAGCTGCATTTTCCCGCTGGCAGTAGTTAGTTTGTTTGGGTATTTGGGAGGGGCCCCATTCTTAAGTTCTAAAGTTGTGGGTTAAAATTGGTGATTCATTTTATTTTGAGAAGTCGTGGAGACTAGCAGTTTTGCATAGGCTGGATCAAATACTGCCTACTTTATTTCTAGTTTTTAAACATTGAACATTTTCAGCAAACTACAAATTCGTTTTTCTTTTTGTTTCAGATCAAAGACTAAATGAAAAACTTAGGCAGTATCAAATGGAAAATTTTTCCAAATATTCATCAGTTCAGGTATGTAAATTAATTAAGGTCTAACAGGTTTATTTTGGTTGTAAATATATCTACATAAATATGAATGCAAAATAAATTCTTTGGGTTGTTGTCATATGATGTTGCCTACAATGCTTTGAAATTTTGCTTAAAATTTTGATTATTGTAAAGAAGAAAGCTTGTTTTTGCTTAACGAATGTAAATCCTTGACCATAGAAATTACCTTTTTTTTCAGAGTTGGAACTTGCATATTATGTGTGGTGTTAAAATGTCCAGATGAGTTTTAAAATGAGAATTCTTTGTAGTTTCAAGACATTCTAAAATTGTTTCTCAAGGTACTTTCAGATATAAACTTTAACTCTCTGAGTTCTCATAAATTATGACAAACATAGAATAACTCAAAATAGTAAATAATAGAGATATTGTTTTTAATATTTCTTTCTTTGGGTATATGTTTATATTTAAATGTTGTGTTTAATTTTTTTTTTTAATAAGGTGTACTTATTGCTGGACTCTGAGTTTAAGAAAATTAAGACCATTTCTAGCCCCAAGATTAGTGATATCTGCTTACCAAATCAATAAGGAAGTATTTTGCTTTCTACATAAATGAATCTTGTAATTGGAACTGAAAATGTTTTAAGGTATTAGAAAGTTTCTTTTAAAGTATTATAAAATAAATAGTTTATTTGATCGACTTGATCATCCTTACTGATATTTTCTTTTAACGTATACTCAACATTTAGCCTGGTGCTGTGTTTTTATTTCTAAATGGTCTTGAAAGTAACTATCTGTCCATTATTCATTATGGTAATCATCATATTTTTCTTATGTTATTTGGTTATTTAGGCAGATAGAGAGTCTTTCTTAATCCAATAGCCTCTAAACTTTGCTCACATCCTTAGCTTCTTTCACCTCTGCTTAATAGACTATGCCCAAAGGGAAGATTCAAACAAAAAGTTAGTTTCAAAGCCTGAAAAGACTTCTGGGCATGGTATCGCATTATATCTACTGAAAGCTATGACAGATTTGATTATGAAAGTTGGTTTTACCAAATAGAACAATGACTGTAGTCAGCTTTTAGATGTACCTGCATTGTGCATGTGATTTTGGTTTGTTAAAGCCTAAGGATAACATACCAAGTGGGGACAGGTCTTCCCTTACCTAGTATTGTGCTCTTTGGTGAAATTATGGCACCTTTAATTCTTTGGAGGTTTATGTTCTTCTCTAACATGTACAATTCTTGTAGTTGTACAATCATTTCTTGATTCCTATCTAATTTTTAGTGGCAGCATAATGTCACTGCCTAAGGTTCCTCCCCTGTCCACCATCTCTTCAGCACAGGCTGCCGTCCCAGTGCTCCACTCGCCGTGGCCTTCCTTGCCTTTCGCTGCGTGGCTTGCAGTGGTGAGAGGGAAGGCGCTAGGATAGCATGAGAGGAAGGCGAATCTGCTTCCTAGCAATAAGATCCATATCCTTGGTTTCACGCAGTGCATCCTCTGGGGGTTCTTCACCCCAGAAACATTCTGGTTTCTAAAACATGTTCCAGAGGGATTTTTTTTTTTCTGTTGGTTTTGTGGTAAAGGAAGCCATAGACAGAGGAGGAAGCCGCTATCAAAGGGCGCATGGGGCCCAGGCGCACTGCTTCAGCTCTCATCACTTCGGCTTCGGCCATGACTTTATGTCCTACCATCTTTACAGCTTCAGAAAGTAGGACATGAACATCTTCCAGTGTCCATTATTCAGTCTATCACAATCACTAGGTTAGTTAAAAAAATTAAAACCATAATGTGATGTTGCATA
Source organism: Eidolon dupreanum (assembly GCA_028627145.1). Taxonomy (NCBI): domain Eukaryota; kingdom Metazoa; phylum Chordata; class Mammalia; order Chiroptera; family Pteropodidae; genus Eidolon; species Eidolon dupreanum. Next base: position 5,416,349 of record CM053512.1, on the reverse strand, counting down.
CCTTCCCAGGATGGTTAAAATAAAACAGTGAAAACTGAAATACTGGCAAGTGTGCAGAAAAGCTGGATCACTCATGCAGTGCTGGTGGAATGCAAAATGATACTCTGGAAAACCATTTGGCAGTTTCTTTAAAAAGTAAATATACAACCCGAGATTTGTATTCCTGAGCATTTATCATAGAGAAATGACAACTTAAATGAACTTATGTTCATTTAAGTTATGAAAATATAAATGAGTTTATGTTCAAACAAAAATGTGTACACAAATATTTATAGCAGCTTTGTTCGTACCAGTCCCAAATTGGAAACAACCCAGATGTCCTTCAGTGGGTGACTGCTTAAACAAACTGTTGTTGCGTACTTACCATGCAATGTAACTCAGCCACACAAAGGAATCAGTTATTAAGGCATTCAACTGATATTCTAGAAATTACGCTGAGTGGGAAGTAAAGCCAATCACAAAAGGCTATATACTGTATCGACTCAATTTATAATAAAATTCTTGACATGGCAAAATTATATAAATGGAGAACATGTACTAACCCTGGAGACAGGAGGGGTGGGAGGTAGGTCATGTGGCCATTAAAGGGCAGCAGGGGGGGGATCTCTGGGTTTGAGAACTCTTCTGTGTTTTGACTTAGTACCATGTCTGTGATATTGTACTATATTTTACTGTAGTTTTACAAGATGTTACCTTGGGGAAGGCTGGCCAAAAGCTATATGACAGCTCTCTGTTATTTCCTATAATGGCATGCAAATCAACAATCAGCAATTATTTCAATGTAAAAAATTTAATTAAAATTTTTAAAACTCATAGGCTATAACTAAAGCAGTGCTTAAAGGGAATTTTGTATACTTAGTTATATGTTTTTGAAAACAGAACAGATTAAAAAAGCAGAGCAAATTAAAACTAAAGAAAGAAATAAGAAAGAAAGAGGTAGAAAACAGTGAAATAAGAAAATAAACATAAGATTAGAGGGGAAAAAAAGCTAAAAAATTGCTTGTTTTAAAAGATCAGTAAAATACATATACCTCCACCAAGGTAGACCAAGATAAAACAAAGAGAGAAAACTCAAATTATGAGGATCAGATGAAAAATTTGCCATCACTCAGATTCTACATACCTTGCAAAATTATTATAAAAGGATATTGGATAACTTTATACTAAAGACTTTGACAATTTAGATGAAGTAGACAAAGTGCATTGAAAAGCAAAACTTAGTAAGACTGACACAAGAAGCAAGTCTCTCATCTATTAAAAAAATTAAATTCAATATTAAAAACCTTCCTACCAAGAAAACCTTAGGTCTGGAGGACTTCATAGTGAACTTTTTCAAACACAGAAAAGAAAAAATGAAACCAATCTTACATTTTCTCTTCAGACATAGAAAAAAGGGAATCCTTTCTTGACTGCTTTTATGAGGCCAGCATAACCTTGATACCAAAATTTGCAATAGACTTAGGATAATTATGACAATCTTGCCCATGAACTTACATTCAAAAAGCCCAAACTATAATTAGCAAACCAAATATACTAAAAAGACAATGCCACATCACCAAGTGGAGGTTTATTCCAGTGATACAGAGATGGTTTAACATTTGAAAATAAGTCAATGTAAATCACCATAATGGCAGGAAAAAAGAACATTATACAACTATCTCAAGAGATCTAGAAAATCATCGATAAAATTCATCTCCCTATTATGATAAACAATTTCAACAAACTAGGAATAAAAAGTAACTTTCTCAATTTGATAGGTTAGCTGTAAAAAAACTAGATATGAATTGTACTTGATGGTAAAAGGTTGAAAGTTTCCCCACTGAGAATGAGAATGGAGCATGCTAAAATCACTTTTATTCAGCATTGTATTGAAGTATGAGCAATATGAATAAATACATAAAAACTGGAAAGGAATAAATAACACTGTCATTATTTGTAAAAAACAAATAAGTGTGTATACAGAAAATCCAAAGAATCTTTAAACTGTCAGATGATAAATAAATTTAGCAGTGTCTTTGGATACAAGGCCAAATGGCAGATTTAATTTTATTTGTATAAATAGCAATAATCCAATTGACAATGAGAGTTAAATAGTGGTACTACTTAGAATAGCATAAAAAAAAATTAAATATTTAAGAATAATTCTAATGTGAAGAGTATAAGACTTGCAAATTATAAAATGTTGATAAAAATTAAGGAAGAAGAAAATAAATATTCTATATTCATAGATTGTAAGGCTTATTAATTGGATTCAACAAAATCCCAATCAAAATGCCAGTAGGGCTTTTTTTCTTGAAACTTGACAAGCTGTTTCCAAAATTTATATGAACGAGGCCAAGAAAAGCTAAGGCAATCCTAAGAATAACAAAGCTGGAGAACAGATACTAGCAGATGTCAAGATTTACTGTAAGGCTCTAATAATCAAGACATATGATATTGACTAAGGATAGAGAAGTAAACCAACTGAACAGAGTAAAGAAATAGCTCTACACATGTCAGATTTCCATTTAGAAAAAAGATTAATCTTGATCCCTATCCATAATATTCTCAAATATCACTTCTGGATTGATTGTGTATCTAAATGGGTAAGGTAAAATAATAAAACTTTTAGAAGGAAGCTTAGGGAAACAAGTCTGTAGTAGGCATGTCTTCAACAGAACATAAAAAACCAGGAATCATATAAAGTAAGTGACTGACCAACTGGACTAAATCAAAATAAAAGAATTTATATTTGTTAAAAGACACCATTGAGAAAGTTAAAGCAAGCTATGAATGGAAGAATATATTTGCAATCTGGCAAAAATTCATGTTAGACTTTGTAAAGAATAGCTTTAAATCAATATCAAAAAAATACTCAGGAAAACAGGCAAAAGATTTGAACAGGTGCTTCACAGTAGTTAATAAATTTGTGAAAAGTCTGATCTTGGAAGCTAAGCAGGGTTGGACCTGGTTAGTGTTTGGATGGGAGATCACCTAGGAAGACCAGGTGCTATAGGCGTAAAAAATTAAAAAAATAAGGAATTGTAAGCTGACAAGGTCCTTGCAATCTGTGAGGTCAACCAAGGGTTTCCTCACCTCAAAAAAAAAAATGTGAAAAGCGTTCGCCTTCATTGTTTCCAGGTAAATGCAAATTAAAACTACAATGAGATACTACTACACACCCAATGACTAAAGTGAAAGACATAAATCCAAGCATTGACAAGGATGTGGGACAACTCTCTTGTACTGCTTGTGGGAGAGGAAATTGGTACCACTACTATTAAACTGACTGATGCAGACCCTGTGAATCATCAGTTCCTTTCTAGGTGTACCCATCAGAAATGCGTGTGCCAAAAGAAAGTTCATTTAACAGTAGTAGACGGCATACTTATATTGTGGCATGCTCATAGAATGAAATAGTGTCTGGCAATTAGAATGAACAAAACAAAATCACTCGCAATAAGAATGAATCTTATAAACCCAATTCGAACAAAAGAATTCAGACATGACAGAAAACATACTGAATTATCACATTTTTATAAACTTGAAAAAACAGGCCAACTAATCCCTAGTGGTAGAAGTCAGGATGTTAGTTACACTTGGAGAATTGGGGAACAATGACTGAAAGAGGGCAGTTGGGAATTCTGGGGTTGCTGGTCATACAGGCAGTTCTCACTTCGCATGACACAAAGTTAACTGAAACTTCCGCATTTCAGAACGATGTGTTTGCTTTGATTTGATGTTTTCGTAGAAATGAAATGCAAAATTAAGTCAGTGGTACCAATATGCACAATATTTCTGTTAACCTAGTACCTACTGTACAAATGTAAAGACAACATATTGTTTCTTGATCCAATTTGTGATTGTACTGGTATATCCATTTCGTGAAAATTTAGTAGTATACTTATAGTTATACTTGTGCATTTTTCTATAATTATGTATGCATGTAGTACTTAAATAAAAAAGTTAACTTTCTTTTCTCTCATCTCACCATTCTGTGCCTCTTACATAGCATGTCTTTATTCTTATTGTTGTTTCTTGTTTATTTTCTTCTTCCTCTTACAACTCTGCATCTCTTATGGGTAAGGACCATCAGTTGTTCACCTTTGTATTACTTACTGCACCTCAGGGGCCTGGCACATAGTAAATAACTGTTTTCAGAGTTACAGTTTTGAAAATTAGTTAAGTGAAACTTTAGAATTCAGAGGATTCTTGAAGTTGTATCTTGTGTTCTCTTTTTTTATTGTATATGTGATCATAAATACTTTTAAAAAAAAACAACAGAATATTACAGATACACTTAAAAATCTCTTTGAACCCCTCACTCTTCCCCTCTGTTCTATTCCTTTTCCTCCATGCATAGAATTAACTAATCTCTTTGTTTTTGTGATATGTCCATGTTGATATTTATAAATATTGTTAATTCCTTGAACTACTTACTGGATCTTGTTGTATTGTTTTTTATTTATTCTATGGAAAAACCTTTTTCATTTTTTTACAGTGAACGCTTCATTGAACTTCTGTGTATATCTTGTGTTTGAATATTCTCTATGTTTTTTTGCTAGATACTAATTTTTTGGTCATGCTGCAAATGTTGTTGGCCTTTTTGCCTATGGTACTTTTGGCTGTATAGAAGTTTTAAATTTAGATGTTGTAAAATATGTCAGTCTTTCTAAGTGTTATTCCTGGTGTCTTCCAGCTAGAGAATGTATTTTGAGTGAAAGTATGCCAGGCACTGTTTGGGATATTGGTAGGAAAAAAAAAAACAAACAACAAAAACCAGACCAAAGCCTCTCCATTTTTGGAACTTAAGAAAGCTTTCTCTATTCCAAAGTGTCAACAATACATTTTTTTTTTCGATAAATGTCAAATATTTTTTAAAACATTTGGGTCTTTAGTCTATCTGAAACTTATTTTCCCATTAAGTATGTGTTGGAATCCAATCTTATTTTGATAACATTTTTAGTTGAAAAGCAGTATTTTGTCCTTTCAATTACAATTCAACTTCTTTCATATATCACATACCTACAGATGCTTGAATCTATTTCTTAATTTTTTGTAATGTTCAGTTTATGTGTCTGTACCATACTGTTTGAATTACTCTAGCATTTAGTATTTTGATATGTAGTAGGGCAAGTCCTTCCCTCTTCCCCTCCTTTTTTTTGCCAGATTATCTTGGCTGTTTTTGCACACTTACTCACTTGTAGGAACTTAAAGATCTGTTCAAAATCAAAATTTGTAGATTATTTTGTGAGATTTTTTTAAGATTACATTACACTTTCAATGAATTTTAGAAAATTGATATACCTACAATATTGACAATTCCACACATCCATCAATATGTTATGGTTCCCCATTTATTTATCTCTTCTTTTATATCCTTCAGTAATTTTTTCAACAGAGCTATTGCAAATTTTTTTATTTGTTTCATCCTCAAGTACTACCTTTTCTTATAGTAATGAAAAGGGCATTTTTTTCTATTATAATTTTGAATTATTGCTGGCATTTTGGAAAGCTACTTTTTTATATTGATCTTTCTGGTGATTTAGAATACTCTTAGTAGTCATAATAATTGGTAGATTATATGTAGAGTTTTCTAGTGAACAAAATGGTCAAATTGTCTGTAAATAATAATAATAGTATTGTATCTTTTTATTTCGACCTTTAAATCTCCGACCCCCTGTTCCCACAGCAGATTGCATTGACTAGGATCTCTTGTACAGTGTTGAATTTCAGCCGTGATAATGAGCAGCCCTGTGCTATTACTGAATTTAATGAAGTGTTTCCAATGTTTCACTGTGAAGAATAATAATTGATGTAGGTTTCTGGTAGATATTTATCAAATTAAGAAAGTTCTTCCTATTTCCATCTCTAATTTGCCAAGAATTGTTATCATGTATGGGTGTTAAAATTTACCAAGTACATCTTCAACACCAATTGGGATGATTATTTTTTTTCTTTCTCTCATTTTTGATTGCATTAATAGATTTTCAAAGATTATAACATTTTTAATTGTATTTGATGTTTAACTACTGTCAGCTTTTGCTAAATTGCTGTGAGAAATCATTTTTAAGAGGCAGTATTCTCTGTTATAGAAAGCTGTCTTCAAAGAAGATGGAGATGACATATTAGGCAACTCAGTAATTGACCAAAGGTAAGGTTGAGTTACCAGAAAAATATTGTTGTATTTAATTATTGTTAAAATCATCCCTTTAGTATTAGGAATGTTTATTTTATGGTCTGCTGTATAGTCATTAGGTTTAAATGACATATCATTGAATTGAAAAGGGGAAAAAGCCAGCTATTGTAGTCTATAAGAAAGGTTCTGACTGGGGTGCTTTAGCCTCCCTCCCTTCCCCAGGTATTTGACAGTGACTGGAAGCATTTCTTCTTGACACAGCTGTGGAAGCTGCTACTGGCATCTAATGGGGGGCAAGCCAGAGATACTGCTAAAATCCCGACAGTGTACAGCTCAGCCCTCCACAACAAAAAATTGTTCAGCGCACAATATTAATTGCACTAAGGTAGAAAACCCCTGGTTTAGGAAAAAGGCAAAGTATTACTTGCTGTGGGTAAAATTATAAAGAATAAAAATGTACAGTTTATTTCACATGTTATGTATTTATTAAGCTAGATTAACTAGAACATGCCATATTTTTAATTTTTAATTTTTTCTTTAGTTTTTTAGCACCTCTTATTACTGAGTATGATAAGCATCTGGAAGATCTAAATGGTCAGCTGAAATATTATCAGGTACGAAATTATAGCTATCAAGCTTTTTGTAATATTTTATTATAAAAAAAAACGAGAAAAAGTAAAATAGACCTCCTTTTTTCCAAAAAAAGTTGATAAGGAAGAAATGTTTAGATCTCTGTCTCTATGTGTGTGCATGTGCGCACATGTGAGTGCAAGGATTATTTTCAGTTCTGTTTTCTAATCCAGCTTTTCCTTGCTCCTGCTGTCTGTCAGGAGCATCTCTTAGATGTTCAGAAGCATCTCCTAATCTGTTATTTGCTTACATCTTTATTTTTCCCATAGGAAGACCCAGAACTATCTCTTATCCTATTAGACCTTTGTCTTTACCATATTTTACCTGTTTCCCATCATTGGAGAATAGATTTTTTCCCCCAACTTCAATTGTTACATCTATCATATTTTTGAAACTATTGATTCACTTCAAATATGAGCTTAAGCTGTGGCAGCTCTTTTCTGAAACCTTTTAGTGTTTAGGATTTATTTTAGGACAAAGGGAGTGAAGAAACCATGGAAGCTGTCTGTATAGACAGCTTGTCATTATGAGTCCTAGAATTTCTAAGACTAGGCTCGTGGAGAACTAGAATAATAGCACACCATAGTGTGGGATAAAATCCAAATTTCAATGAGCTACATTTTTAGCATATATATAAAATTTATAATCTGCTTCTTTGACTTGAAAATGTTTTTTACATTTTCTTCCTCAAATTTTGACCTTTCTGATTATTGGATAACCATACAATCAAAACGTTTCTTAAATAGATGCTATGTGTCTCAAGCTAAGCCCACCAGAAGGTCATCGATGGCCTCTTTCTTAGAGTTTGAATATTCTTATTGTTGTGTTTGTCTCAGATACCAATCCCTGGACCAATTCAGTTGTGACAAGGTTAGCAGGGTTGACTTAATTTAATGCAAACTGAAGAAAGTATAACATCATAATATAAAAACAACCCCTGAAACTGATTTCCTCAGAATGGAGCTGTGGATATGGCAGACACTGAGCCTTTATATATCTTTTACTTTCTTTTCTCTTAATGCATGGACAGCAAGAGATTCTACCATATGCTTTGAAGTCTAGCACCTAGTACACTCTCAATTTTTTATGAATGAATAAATATCAGGGTTTGTTGGACAAAATGATTAGATCTAGCATAACAATCTCCTATTTATAAATTAATGGTTTGATATATGTAGCTTTACTAAAAGAACATATAATGCTTATATGTTCTAAAAGTTCTTCATTGCATTTGAAATTATTTATACTTTTATGTCAAGGTTAATCCTCTAACATATAAACATATGAAGTCATTTTGTAGACCCAGATTTCAAAAACAAGCATTTCATTAAATTGCAATTTCTGTTTTATCATAAATTGTTTTCCTAGTCTTTACCGTGTGCTTTTTAGCCTGTGGTCATTACAGGTTTGAGCCAACCATGTCTTTTAATCTTTCTAATTGACAGTAGCTCTCTTTTTGCACAAATGGCATTTTGCTTTTATTTTTTAGGATTAGTGAGTTTAAAGTTTCTGCTGAATTCACTATCTTGGAATTGCTGTCATGGCATATTATGTGGTTTTGATTGTTATAAAATGGAATAGCTGGTTATCTTGAAATTAAACTTTTCAATTTTTAATTTTTTGTAATCTATCTGATTCATATGATCTCTTTAATTAGCTGTTTTACTAAGGAGTTTAACTTCATTTTTCCATTTGGCATTCTCTATCTCAGAGTAATTACAAAATTAATGACAAGAGAGAAGAAGCTGAAAGCCCAAGCGTCTATGATAAGAATAGTTGCACTTTAGAGAGAAAAAAGTGCTGATAACAACTTTGAAGAAAAGTTGCTCATATAGATGTTATTGATTAGAACTAGTTCTTATGATTTACCGTACTGACTCAGTCAAAGAATAGTATATCTTGAAAGCGAGAAAAGTATAACTATATTTCTCTATGGAAAATTTTCTTCTAGAAGATGTAAATAATAGGGGGGAGTTTATGGTCTGAGAGGTATGGCTGAGATTTTGTTTCTTTCCAACTGCTAAATATTCTGAAATATTTTACGCTAAAAAAATCTTTAATGTGACTGTAATGACCCACCATTAATTCTTGCTCACGCATCTATAACCCTACCTAATTATAGAAAAGTAATAAATACTTTTCAAGATACACTGTTTTTTTTTGCAACTTTTAAAGATCACTTTTTAAAAATTACAAGTGGGGGTAATTGCTACAATGAAATTCAAACCTCTTAGCATAGATAGCATTCAAGACCTGCCACCTGTCTTTTCCATTTTATCTCTCTCTGCCGTCACTCCATGTATGGTCAGTTCTCAGTTATCCGACAGTGAATTTCTTTGTTTTGGTTTAATTGTGATTCAGGCACAGTGGAGGCCTGTGAAAGGTTCACCTTTCTAGGTAGAATTGGCTGTTACTGGTTTCCAAGGCCGAGCTTCCTTGAGCTTCTCTGGAAGGAAGTGAGAGAGAAAAAGGCTCAGAGCATCACTTTTCCTTTCTTCCCTCGCCAGATCCCTCCAGGCTCCTCTGCTGCAGCCTGGAGCACCCAGTCAAGACTAAAGGACACATTGTGAGCTGTTTGAAGTCTTGGTTTAGCTATGCTTTTAACATTCCCTCCCGCCCCCTCCACTTTCCCATTCACTCTTTTTGAAAGCTTACTACCATGCTGCCTTATCTAATATTTTTTGGCTTCTTTGCTGTTACATATTTCTCCCTACTTAAAATGTCCTTCTTTTCCTATTGAAATTCTATAATCCTTTTATCCCCTCAAAGAGAATTAATCATACCTTCATTTCATTCCCTTTACAGTGTGTATATATTTTATTCTTGCTTTTTTACCATTAACATTTTAGTGTTTGGAATACAAGGCAAATTACTTAAAATATACATTCAAGGTATAAGGATCATTGATATTTGTTATAGTAACATCAAGGAATATTTTTTATCTGTTTTTCTATAAACATCTATAAATTATAGGAATTACATTTATAAATATTTCTTAATATGTTATATAAGATAACTTTTATATATATTCTGTTCAAAATGAATGCTTTTTTATGTTCCGTATATCATTAAAATGTCCATATTTAATATTGCTTGTTAGGAATACATAATAATTATTGCTTATCTGTAAACTAGTGTTGTAGAATATGATTGCTTATATATGAATGGACAACTTACCAGGTTTAATTGTCTGGAAAACATATAGCTACAACCATATTTTATTCTTTTAGAAACAGATGGGCGAGATGAAACTACAACTGGAAAATGTCATCAAGGAAAATGAAAGGTAGATCAATTAACTATTGGCTTTTTATTTTATTATTGTCTTAGATAAATTTTATTATTGTTATTCAATATTTTATTTATATAGTGTACTGGTTGTGAGTGTGGGCTCTAGGGTCTGATTTCCAGTGTGACTCCTGGCTCCATTACTTACTAGCTAAGTGACCTTGGACAAATTACTTAACCTCTTTGTGCTGTAATTTCCTCATCTATAAGTTGGAGATAATAACAGAACCTATTTCATAGAGCTGACTTTAAAGGGTAAAGTGGTTGAGATAGGGTACATTATAGGCACCTTATAAGTGTTAGCAATTATTAATACTATAATGTATAATATGTATTTTATGAAACATACTGATGAAATAAAACCTGTCAAGCAGTCATCCAACTTTAGAGCTACTATGTCACCAAAATTGGTGCCTCTAGCCTGTGTTCCTTTCCCATCCTATCTCTCTTTCCCTTTGCAAGAGATTGACACTGCTTTGAATTTTTTATTTGTCATTTTCTTGCTTTTAACCTTTTTTTATAGGTATATGTATCCATAACACTATATCGTTTAGTTTTTAATTTATTACCTATGTTTTCATTGTAAATAATATTTTCTACTAATATAATTATATGAATTGTTTTCAAGCTTTTAAGATGTTATAAAACTTTTTTCCTCATTTTTACCATCTTTAAATAAATCGCTTTTAAGTTGTACCTTCCTGTGTTTTTCCTTTAAGTTATTTTAAAGCATGAAATATCTGTAATTTAGTTTACTGTTAATTTTAATTTGAATTTATGGTTTTCAGAGTTACAGTCTAGCTTATGTAAGAATGCGCTGAAAAATAAACCTCTAATAGTCATGATTCCATAACTAGCAACAATTTATTCTGTTTATTAACAGACTAATAAGAAGTAAAGTGAGTTTTGTGAAACAATGAAGAAAATAGCAAATAATTCTATGAGATTAAATATCCCATTTCGATTGAATTGGCCAGATGAAAACACTATCACATTTAAAATTTTTTCCTGAACGTCTTGTTTTATCAATTAATACGATATATGAATTTCACCTTTCTGAAAATTTAAAATCTCCCTAGGACAAACTGAATTCTGCTAGGATTAATTACGACAATTTAATGCATTAGAAATTGTTAGCTAATATTTTTATTCTTATCACACATTGTTTAATGATAATTAAAAACTAATTTTTGAGTTCTACCTAAAAATAAATTTTTACATAAATAATGATTTTGACCCAAATGTTTATTTAATTAACCCTTAAACATTAATTACTGTTACGGAAATGAATTTAGATTGTTGCTGTGTTAACTGTTTATTCCAAAGGTTGCATAGTGATTTAAAAGATGCTGTTGAAAAACAACTGGAGGCCCTTCCCCTTGGTACAGAGATGGGAAAGGATATATATGCAGACGATGAAACAGTCAAGAATCTTCAGGAGCAATTACAGCTAGCCAATCAAGTGAGTAACAGACACATTTTTAAAATTATATCCTGAATGAACAGAGTTTTTTAAAAATTCATGTTAATCATTATTTATGAATACTAATAACAATAACAAAATTGTTAACACTTAACGATTTTCTACAATTTATAAGAATAGTTAAGAGGCAACAAAACTTGTAATATATACCTTGTTTGTTACAGTGGTCAAATAAATATTTTAACTGAATCATAAAGCTTTCACCATGATTTTTTTATCTTATAAAATATTTAATGTCAAAGGAAATTTTCAAAGAGAAAAATCAACAGTTATCAACTTCCTTAAATTTACATTTTTTTTTTCTGAGTTTTCTTTTGGTAACCATTCTTCAGTTTTCAAAGATTACAGAATGATATTTTTCTAAAATGATACTTCTAGGATTATACCCTTTCTCCTTTTACCCTCCCTTATAGTAATTGAAATATTTGGAAAGGCATACTTTCAACACTAATTTTTTGTGATTATACATTAGGATATTTTATTCTAATTTATAGTTTTATATCTCAGGCATCTCATCTTACATGGATTTGAATCCCCATGCTTGTACTTTCTGTGTGTCTCAGTTTCCTCATTTATTAATGGGGAGTCACAATTCTGTGTTGCAATTTTGATTTTATAGTTATCTATGAAATGTCATGTAGTTTTATTCCTTGGAAATTGAGTTTTAGAATTGTCTACTTATGGAAGTGGTTTTTCAGGTTAATCTGATAGGTATTTACCTTGATGAGGAGCATGTATGTAATACCGATTTATTTATTTTTTTTAATCTCTAAAGGGAAGGAGTTTGAAAAGTAATAGAGGAAAAAAACAATGAGGAAACTATGTCCTTTATGCTGTTCTAGACTAGTGTTATCAGGAAGGATTTATATATGTTTACACAGAAGAAACATATAGTAGTTTGTAGTTTTCAAACCACTACATTGGAGTTTCAAAAAACAAAATAAGGCAAAAGAACCTTGTCCCTAAAAACTATAGTACTTTTATGCTAATTTTTGTACTTCTGTGCTAATTTTCAATGCTAAATTATGTTAAAACTTGAAAATTGCTTATTCTTTTTTAAACCGTGAGTTTTTACTATACTTTTTAAAACCATACTCTTAGTCCTTACCCTTTCCCCCTCCTGCTTTCCCCTCTCTTCGCCTTTTCATCTTAATTTTGCTTGGACTCGTTTATCTGAAATTGGTCTTTTCTGCCACATTTAGGACCAGTTATTTCTTAGAAGATTGGATGAGGTCAAATTTGAGCAGTCCAAAAGGAAAAAGCAGACTGGCTACAAACAAATTTTCCCACAAAGGTTTCTTTCTTGATTTTGCCATCAACTTACTGAGGCACCCTAGGCCAATGACCTGAACCTCATTTTTCACCTGTCTAAAGAGAATAATGCTCTCTACATGCCACCTTAGTGTTTTACACTTTTTTGGTTTCAGGACCCATTTTCAGGATGCTTAAGAATAATTGAGGACCCCAAAAAGCTCTTTGTTTTTGTGGGCTATATATCTACCAATATTTTTTGTATTACGAATTAAAAATGAGACATTTTTTAAACACAAGTGGGAATATAAGAATAAATGCATTTCAGTAGCCGTCAGAGCGATTACAGCATCACATATCACATCTTAGAAACTTTGGAAAACTCCACCATACACTCATGAGAAGATGAGAATCAAAAAGGCAAAAAATATATTATTAAGACCATAATTTTGACTTTAGGGATCTCCATAGCATACTTGAGAATTGCTATATTGAAAGAATAATGGGTTGAAAAGATTTTTATTATAAAATGCCAAATATTCATATTATACAAACAGTATACAATTCCCAATTTTATTGAAAGGAAAAAAAAATTCTCGCCACAAAATCACATTTATAAATACCAATATATACAACTTTTATAATGATGATTATATACATATGTTAGCAATATTTACTGTGTTGGTAAAATTATAGGTAATTCTTACTTTCTTCTCTATTTTTCTGTGTTTTCCCAATTTTCTACAAAAAAAAAGTTATTAGTTTTACAATCACAAAAAAAAGTCTTGTACTTTACTGGAGACACTTTTCTTTTTCAGTAACTTCTAAGGTTTATACTTTGTTGAGGAACAAGAATGGTTTAAATACATAGCTCTGATTTAAGGATTTTCATTTAAGCTATGAAATCTGAATAGAAGGAAAGTTTCAAAGGAAGGGATTTTCATTTTTAGGTTTATTTAAATTATTGATATGACTTCATATCAAAAATATTACAACTATGCCATCTTTACACAAGTTCTATTTTTACTTTGTTACATAATATACAAGAATGCATTCTGTAAAAGAATATGATCCATTTGTAGTATGCAATAGCCTGCTAATAATTTAATGAGTTCTCAAATGTTTTTGTTTTATAGGAAAAAAATCAGGCTGTGGAACTCTGGCAGACTGTTTCTCAGGAGTTGGACAGAGTGCAGAAACTTTACCAGGAATATATGACTGAAGCCCAGATTCATGTAGTTGAAAGTCAAAAACAAAAGGTAATCTTGGATTTTGTGGTGTTCTTGTATATCAATAAGAAATCACATTCTGGAGAAACTCAGTTTTGAAGAGGAATGCCCAAGTCTCCTCTTTGTTATTTATGTTAACAATAAGTAGATCTTTAATGGTTAGAAATCTCTTAAACAGATAATATAATCAAAGTACTTCTTAGTGTGCATTGGGTTTTATAATGTGATTAGCAGCGAAAGCTGTATTTAGTGTTAAGAATCAGCTATAAGATTATTATGTATAATAAATAGACCTCTAAAGCTTTTATATTCTCAGTTTAATCCTGACTTAAAAAAGACAAAAACTGTTCATGGCCAATGAAGAAACCTGCTAAATATAATGACAATGCTTTGTCAAATGAAAATGTTAACACCTGTAAATGTGATGGATGTCAAATTAATCAAAATAGAACTTTACCATAGGGAGGGATCTTAATGGTTATTAAGGACTTCTTTGTATTCAAACATCATCATTTTATATTCTTTCAAAGTGGACATCTAGCTTTTGCTTTATACTTCTGTTGACGAGAACTCACTATCAACAGGATCATTCATTCCACTGGAAAATATGTCTCCTACATCCTTTTATTTGTTCTTTTTTTGCGCACACACACACACACACACACACACACACACACACAAAACTATAGAGAAATTCAATTCTGTTGGTTATTATGTGTATTTTGAGAAAGCAACTGTTTAAATTGGTCGTCATGCCTCTCTTAAACTCTCATTTATAGACTTTTCAAATTTCAGTTTATGGCTGTTCCTATTATTTTCATTATAATTGAAATTTTCTATCTAAAAAAATCATCATCATAATAATAACACCTGCATGATGCTTTGCAGTTTGCAAAGTAATTTTTTTCTATATGCCTGGGTTGAAAATATCCCATGTGCTTTAATCTAATAAGCCTTACTTCTGAAATCTGGAAGCCATCTCAAATATAAGTAAGTTCTTTAAGGTTATTTCCTTATTTAGGTCAGTCAGCTAAGCTGTCAGGTTTTCTTTTTTATTCACCTGAATAAGATTAATTTTGTGTTATAGCTTTGGTTTGTTTTTGTTTTTGTTTTTTGTACAAGACTTTACAAATAATACTTTGCCCTTATTTCCCCAGTTATCAATCTTTAATTCCGTCCTTTGACATAGCAATAGTGCCTCCCAACTATGTGTCACCTGCACATGTAATGTTTAATAAGATCATAAAAGATAATCAAATGGTTTAAACCTTGTGGGGCACTCAAGTTGTGAGAATTTTAAGAAGTGTGCCATGGTTTGTATTGTAGATTTTAAATAGGTTTGAATATGGTTTTCCAGTATTGGACAAGGTTTATCTAGCATGTCTATTTACTAATGGATTGAGTTCTAGATTACACCTTTGCATAAAATAGAAATAGCTACATTAGTTTCCATATTGCTACCTTATTTAATTTTGTAAATATTTTTTAAAATTATCACTTCAACTATTAATTCACACAATAATAAAAGAAATACAACTGATTTCATTTAGAGTTAGACATAATGATTTTAGTTTAATCTTAAGTAAGAGGTACAAACCAAATGTTCTTCATGTACCCTCCTACTTTTCTACTATAGGATCAGCTGACCAGTTTTCAACAACTCACCAAGCAACTTCATGTTACTAATGAGAACATGGAAATGGTAAGTGAAAATATCCATGTACTGTCCTTGTTTATGTAAGCTAGAAATTGTCACTATAAATAATATTTATGCTAATGTAAATCAACAACAACAACAAAAAAACCTTATTGCATGAAATTAAAATAGATAAGCACGATACTTTTCTCTTTGTCTTTTTCTTTCACAGTAACACAACAGTTTCATAGTACTTTCTGGAGTCCAAAGCTAACTATCTGAAATATATTCTAATCTGAAAATGCTCTTAGGGTCCTCAATAAGATCTCCTGAGAGTAATCTAGACTGCGACCTCCTCAAGAGTAGGACTCATGCTTTTTTCTTAGTAGTTATCTAGCACACTGCTAGGTATATAATAAGAGTAGCTGAACTGTTAAATCAATGACGAGCCCAATTCTATAAAAAATAATAGGATGCTAAGAACCATTTGTTAGTTGACTGACCACCAGTACTAACTGGTACATGTAAATATTTTATGATTTTTTTCTTAAAACAAATATAATTAGTCCCCCCCACCACCAATTCTGCTCTTTACCATTTTTTCCTCTCACTTTCCTTTCTTTCATTTCTTTTGGCTTTTTTTTTTTTCCTTTCTCCTTTCCTTTCCTTTTTCTCCCTGGAATTTTTATTTTACCTCATTGTCGAGTAATAGGATTATGACATTACTCTTATTCCTCTCTTTATTTTACTTAGTTCCCCTGCTAATTCTTTTTAGTATCTAATGAAAATGTCTTCATCTAAGTGGAAAGTTATGCCATTGAAAGTAAGTTATCTAATTTTATTCTGCTTTTAAAATTTTTCTCCTTTAATCATATAAAAAATTATTAAATGTCTCACTGTTTTACTTACATTAACATTTGGAATTTCCAATCACTTATAATTATTTATACTATACTTCTTAGAGTTTTAAAATAGTATTAAAATGCTCCAGAGCAAAATGACTGGGTTCCATAATTAAGAAATCCTATTTCTACATAAAATTAATAGTTTAACATCGTAATTATTCCTTCTTTTTTCAGTATATTCTCTAGAATTATGGGGGTTATATAGTCCTTTGGTATGTTATACCACAGAGCCCCTATTTCATTATAAACAACCCAAAATCATTGTGATGAAAGTCGTAGGGAAAGAGTATTTGAGTATTTACAGGAAATACATTAAAGTATTTTAAGGTACGAAATTTGTAGTTTTAGCCCAAACTAAAAATAATAAACTATGGATGCAATAAACATGATAAAAGAGTGAGAAAATAGACAAAAGAGAATTGCTTTATTAAAAACAAACAACAGACTATACTTGTGATTAAAATGAAGGAAAATGGTTAAGAGAAATTTTAAAGTGTAAGAGCTTTTTTTAAAGTACAAAATGAGTATCAGACAAGTCTGCTAAGTGTAAAGGGAGGCTAAGTGATTGTAATTATCTTATAGGTATCAAAGAACATTCAGTGCTTAGTCACAGGGCAAATTTCAGTCAAAATCAACATGAAGAAAAGTGACCTCTAAAAATCAAGCAGTTGCAAATAGTCACAGGGATGCAAAGTATAGCATAAGGAATATAGTCAATGATATTGTGATAACTAAGTATAGTGCCCTCTGGGCACTAGGCTTATCAGGAGGATCCCTTCGTAAATTATGTAAATGCTTAACCACTATGCCACACACCTGAGATTAATATAAAATAATATGGAATGTAAACTGTAATTGAAAAATTAAAATAAATTAAATAAAAACCAAGTAGTTTTCATCTAAAAGTTTTCTGCTTGCATGGATAAACTCGTTAAGTGAATAGGTTCCTGTAGATATACAATAAATTGATGAGTATGAAAGAAGTAAATGAAATATCTTTCATGACTAATGCACATTAGTAATATGTAGCAGGTAAAATGTCGACATGAATCGTACATAAAATTACAAGTTCATATGTATTTATTATGACTATAGATATAATGAGAGTTCACATTTCCTAGTGATTCCCTTTACTGAAGTCATTTTTTGTGAGACTTGCTCTTTATAAAATTACTCAAAATTGTGTTAATTGCATACTGAATTCCTTGCACTGTTAACGGTTCTCTAGCTGTGCAAGAGAAAGCGGATCTGTCCCCAAAGTCCTGATCTACCTGGTGAAACAGGAATGACTGTGAAATAAGCCATAGATAAGGCACTAAAGTAGATGATGGTTGAAAGGGATGCGCACTTGGACCTTTATGAATCGCCAGGTTCTATGCGTCTTCCAAAACTGTATCTGCTCACAAGTACAGACCAACTGGGCCATATTCAGATGCAGTTGTTGAGCTCCTACTAGGATTGCTACCAGGCTAAGTGTGTTAGTTCCCAACACTAGCTTCTTAAAATTCACAATTCCAGTTTATACTTCTAATTATTCTACCTCATTTGTGTTTAAGATGCTCCCAAATAGTAAAAATCACAAGCATTAATTATGCTAGTACCAGGACAGTATATATAATAAAACATTAATTGTGCATTGCAGACATTATAGAGGAATTCAGAATCCTGAATCAGTTTGGGCTGAAGTTGTTGAGATAGCGTCACAGGAGAATTTGAAATGATATTAAAGGTCATATACTTCCCCAGATGTTACAAACATCCTTCTGTGAAATGCTTCCCAGTTAGGTGATCATCTAGCCCGTGCTTTGAATATCCCCTGTAAGAGATATTATCGTTTCCCCTAACAGCCTTTTCCTTTGAACTCTGATTATTATAAAGCTAAAAATCTCTTATCAGATTTCCTCCCAGATTAATTTATTATCTTTTGGAGTAATATAGAACAAGCTCACTTCTTCAAGTCAGCATATAAGCATTATATCTTTCCTGATTTATACCCAACGTACAGCCAGTTTTTATTGTTTTTTTTTCTTATTTAACTTTTCTGGTGTGGTATGATTTACCTAGTTATTATTCTATCCTTCTCTCTCTGCATGCAATAGTTGGTCTCTTAAATTGTGGTCTATGGATTCAATACTAAATTCTGGTCTGCAGTAGTCTACTTCTCAAGGTAAAAATAATGAGGCAGTCCAGAGGCTTTCTTTCACATCATAAAGACAATCATTCATTTATTCCTCAAAGGTATAAGTACTTAGAATGTACTACATTATGTGTCAGACACTGGGAGTTCTGGGAAACTGGTCCTCAAGAAAAGGCTCATGTTGTAGCCAGAAATACATAAACTTTAAATATAATATTTAAATATAATGCAATGCTCATTGTAAAAGTGCATATAAAGTTTTATCAAAATGCAAAAGGAAACAGTTAATTCTGCCATAGAATTAGCGGACCACACAGGGTGTGGAGGGAAGAATACTAGCAGAATGAGGACATCCCACGCAGAGTGAAATATAATTGTATATTAAAAATCTGAAGTCAGTGAAACTAGGTAGAGTCTGAAAGAAGCACAGTGAAAATTACCTCCAGGACTTTAATTGGAGAGATGTATGTGTGATCTGTTGGGATGGGAGGGGTCAGAAATCAAGACTGTAAGGTATAAGGCGACTATAATCTGTGTGATTTGTATATAATGCACATAGAGAAAGATTAGAAATTGGTACCACCGTGGTAAAACCAGCATTTGTGGAAGATTGATTCCCTTAGAAAAATTTTGTACACCTGGACGACTGCTTCATATCTTACTTTGGTTTCCTTCATAAACAGACCCTGAGGAAAGGGAGCAGCAGTAGAGGAGCAGAGGAGAGAAGAGAAAGCAGCCATAAAGAGTGTTTAATAATTGAGCAAATTAACACTGTGGGTAACTGCAAATCAAACCCACTAATGAACTCTGGAAGCCATTTTAGAACCCAGGGCTCAGAGTTATTCCACCACGAGACGTGAGAGTTTGGGGTATTTCCACACTAATTCCCTTCAGTCCTTGTTATCAGGCTCTTCCAGAGCAGACTGGGGACATGAGTTCTCCAATACCTATAGCTGTTTGCACAGATAGTGAGTGAAGGAGGCTCAGATGGCTGGAGGAAGCCATAAAACACAGAAATGCAGCTGCAGGCGCTTTGGAGTGAAGCAGATGTCCACTGAAGTGGTAAGGGTGAGGAAAAATGGCCAGGATTATATTTCACCTTCAAAGAAATCTAATAATTATCATCATGTCACTTTATTTTTTCTACTTTTATATGCTCTATAGTTAATATTTAAAGATGTAATTTTAAATGTTCTAATACTGCTGTTATTTTTCAGACTAACCAAGAGTTCATGAAAACAGTAACTGAACAAAATGTGGAAATCGAGCAACTCCGAAAACAACTTAGGTATTTTCAAAAATGAATTGTTATTTTAGTATTAATTATTTTTCTTCAAATGACCTGATGATATTATAATTTTTTTCATGGGTGTTTTTTTTACTTCCCTTTTAAGCTTCTGTCAATAGCTTTTTGTATGTATGACATGTTAGGATGGGAAGAGACTGAAATCAAAACTATTTGTCAAGAGACAGCTCTAACATACATGCGAGGGGGCGTTTTGTGATGGTAAAACTAGTGCTTGTGGAAGACGATCACTCCCTTTACAAAAAAATTTTTCTGCGTACAGCTTTCTTTGGATTCCCCCATAAGCAGACCCTGTGAAAGGGTTCAAGAGAGGCAACAGCGGGGCGCACCAGCAGGAGAGTGGGGAAGTGACCAGGGCAGGAGAAAAGAAGGCCGCCAATGAAAGGTTTTAAAATCAGGCAACTTAATGCCGAACGTAGATACTGTGGTCCAGTGGTTTAATAATCACTGCATTAATAGACTTCACAGGAAGCACTCCAGGTGACCAAAACATTTTTTTTCACTTTTCATTCCTTTGTTCTATGATGCAGTCATTTAGAAATAACTTCAGACTGAAGTGCAGATTGAAAAGAGATGAGAACCTATGACTGAGCTCTGAGAGGGAAAACAGGAAGAATCGAAAAAAAGGCTGAGAAGAGACCAATGAGATAGGAGAATGCCAGGGCATGTGGTGTTTTGAAAACCAAGTGAAGGAGGTTTGTCAAGGAGGAAGGAACGATCACTGACTCGAGTGATTATGGTGGATAAAGTAGGATCAGTTCTGAGAATTGACCATTTTGAATATAATAGCAACATAGAGATTATATTAGTGTTCTAGCCAGCATACCAAATTACCATAAACTTTGTGGCTTAAATCAAGAGATTTCTTCTCCCATCGTTCTTCTTCCATTTCAAACGTTTCTGACGTTTGAAATCAAGGTGTCAGTAGGGCTGTGCTCTGCTAACTACTAAGCCCTACTAAGGCTCTAGGGAAGAATCTTTCCTTGCCTCTTCAGCTGCTGGTGGCTTTAAGCATTCCTTGGCTTGTGTCAGCATAGTTCTAATCTCTTTCCACCTTCATCGTCACATGGCCTTGTTGTCTGTGTCTCTTCACGTGCCCTCTTTTCCTCTTATAAGAACTCAAGTAATAGGATTTAGAGCCCACCTTAATCTAGGATGATTCATCTTGAGCTCCTCACCTCAATTACATCTGCAAAGACTGTTTCCAGATAACGTTCTGAGTGGACCTGTACTTGGGGGAACACCACACAACCCACTACAGAGGTCTTTGTGATTTTAACAAGAGTACTTCAGAATCTACTTTCTTTTCATATCCATACAAATTATTTATAAAAACAGTGAACCAATTTGGGGTGGTAAAACAATTCTTAATTTTCCACAGATTGATTTAACATAAACCGCTATTTCTAATGACATTGCTATTAAGTTGTAAATCAGTAACAAAAAGATATCTAGATAATTCTGATAACTTTGGAAATCAAGAAGGATATTTGTGCATAGCTTAAATGATCATTGTATTCAATACAATTCCAATCGAAAACCCAGTAGGATTTGTAGATTTTGAAAAGCTGATTCCAGAATTTATATGAACATACAAAAGGTCAAGAACAGACAAAACATTTCTGAAGAGGAAGAATAAGCTGGAGTAGAGGCTACCATACCAGATTATCAAGATTTGTATAAGCAAAAGTATGATTGTCATATTGGAATAAGGATAGACAAACTGAACAGATTGTAGAGGCCAGAAACACGTTCACACTTACATGAACTGTTGTAGGTCTCAAAATGGCCACAGTCCTTTCTTTCTACCTGTATTAATGCCCTTTGCAAGATTATTTTTATGGCATCAAGAAGTGCCATATTTAGCAGAAGTGCTTAATGTTCCAACTGGCTATACGCAGGGTATCAGGTAAATAGCTAAAGTAGTGAATGAGTATACATTGAGTTTATGCATGTTCTGAGCAATATTACCAATAATACCTTATCAAATAAAGGAAAATAGGTTTAACTAGGTTTTTAATTACAGTACGGATTTTTATTAAATCAAAGAGCAGGAAGATGGAGCATTATTTTGCCTATTCCTCCTGCTAAGTACAACTAAAAACCAAGGACATCATATACAAAACAAACATAGGAAGACTGAAAAGTAGAGAGAGCAAAGCAGATTGGCTTGGTACCTCCAGTCCTCAGGGATAACACCATGGAAGGGTCCCTGGGTTTTTTGGACTTGGTTTTGGAGTTTTTTCTCATATATCCCAGAACCGAAGAAGCCAGTGAACTGGCAACACCAGCAAACACAACCGAAAAGAAACCAACACAAAAAAACCAAAGGCCTTCTCGCTGTAGCCAAACGACTGGATAAGGGGCAGTTTAGCACAATGAAAAACTGGATAAGGGGCAGTTTAGCATGATGAAAAACTTTTAGCTATAGCTCCTCTAGTCCAGCCAAGTACCACAGAAACAACTGTGGACCCGCCTGCACCCACGTCAGCAAAGGCGTACTGGGAGCCTGGGCTTGTACCCCCACCTGGCAGTGATACCCCAAAGGAAAGGTATTGGAGGAAATAAGCTAAAATTGGTTTAAATAATATGCAGAGTCTCATAACATAATACCCCAAACGTCTAGGTTGCTATCCAAAATCACTCATCGTGCCAGGAATCAGGAAAAGCTCAACTTGAATGGAAAGGCCGGTTGGTAGAACCAACACTCGGGTTAAAGAGATGTTCAAATTATTTGACAAAAACTTTTAAACAGCCATCATAAAAAACTGTATCAATGAGTAATTATGAACTAGCTTGATCGGTATAATTTATATTAAAACCCTTATAGTTTGTGCATGTATGTCTGAGTGAAAGAAACTTGATAATCCCAATATATGAAATAGTAAAGTGTCAATTACCAAGACTATTCTGTGGAAGAATAAAATGCAATGTTATTTATAAGTATGTGAGTCTGACAGAACAGAATAAAAATCATTTATGTAAGTTAAGTATGATAGAGGCGGCATTATAAATCAATAGATAGACAATCGTGTTAGGAATGTTTGTTATATATGAAAAGATCTATAAAATTTTGCTTTTCACCTTTTGATATTTATATGGTTTTATGGACTGAATACCGAAATGTGCAAAATCTTATAGATTTTGTTTTAAAATATCAGAAAATCTCTTTTAACATTTTGGTAGGGAGTCATTTCTTAATCAAAAATTTGATGTAAACCAAAAGGGAAAAGATTGATATATTGGACTATGTTAAAATGTAAAATTTCTGTTAACAAAATCAATATATATATCAAGTGAAAAGGCAGCCCACAGTCTGTGAGAAGATATCCATAAATATGTATAACTGGCAATGCATGAGTGTTGAGGATATATTGACTAAGCATCAATCATAATAAATAAAAATTCATAGAATATTGAGTAAAGGGCATGAACAAATATTTCAAAAGTCATAGCAATTAGGAAAATGGATGTAGAAATAACGTGATACTTCTTCATACCCAATTATCAATGTCAAAAATATAACAGAGAGTGTAATAACAAGGTGCAAAAGGAGATTAAAGTATGATGCAATTTATATGGATTTTAAATGTGTTAAATAATGTGTATTGATTATGGAGCTATATTTTTAGTTATATATCCATGTGTACATACTTAGATATTTGTATCCATATCAACATATTCAGTAAAAGAATAAAATGTCTATATATTGTGTGCGCATATTATAAAAGAATAAAATAAAAACATTTCCGAGAATGATATACTCTTACTTCAAGTTAGCGATTATCTATATGAAATAAAACTATTTGTAGAAGTAGGAAATTGGAGGCAGCCTAGGTGTTTGTCACCAAGGAAATGGATAGGTAAAATGTGTTAATTGCATCCTATGGAATGCTGCACATCATTTAGAAACATTGTAAAGATGTAGCAGCAACATAGATAGTCCTAAGAAAAACAAGGTTTGTATTTAAAAAGAAAAAAGATACGGCTTTATAGTATAGAAACATATACATGCAAAAAATAATACATAGTTACTGTATGCATGTATGCATATACATATATTTATACAAATACACACACACACACATATCTACAAGGATATCTCGAATTTTAATGTGAACCTACAAAATGAAGGGGAATAAGAAGGCTAGAGAATGAACAAGAAAACAAAAATAAACACATGGGAGCAGTCTTTCACAGCTAATAATGGAAAGAATGTGATTAACTCAGCTCTGCTCACAAGGTTCAGAAAAGAATAGAAGCAAAGAATGTAAGATTTATGGTGGATGTAAGATAATTAGGGTGTGGAGATCCTGGAAAGAAGATGAATAAGGAAATTGGTTCATAAAAACTTGCCATCATACGATGACTGGAAATAGAACATAAAAATGCATATGAAAGATTTTGTATAAGAAAAATGGGCAGAACTTGGTGATATTGAGGTGAAGGATGGGAAGAATCATGGAATTTTATTGTTTAAAGGTAGCTTAAAGATCATCTTAGTTTAACTGCCTAGTTTTATAGTAGAAACCAAACTGAACCAAAGACTCCGAAATTGTCTTGTTCAGGATTGCACAAAATTCATGGAGGGGCCAAATAAGAACTCACATCTTGAAACTGCTAATCTAGTGAGTTTCTGTACCTGGCTCTCTGACAGTATTCACAGCAGTAAGAAAGTCGAGAGCTGCTTCTTAAAGGATGAATACATTATTTTTTGACATCTGTATGGAACTTTCATTTAGCTTTTGGACATGCAGGCCTAAAGATTACCGACTGAGATTAGAGATTGATAAAGCTAGTTGTGGTTTCCTAAAGCCTAAAAGGTCTTATATTTAATTGTCCATAATATTTACTGGCGATACTCCAAAGCTTAGCATTAAGCAGTTCAGAGTGTACACAGAAAACTCTGCTTGCTTTTCCTGAAGGAACATAAGGATAAACAGATGCTGCTTTTAGGGATGCGAGTGTTGCTTCCAAGTTTGACAGGTTCTGAATGACGGGCATATTGACATTACCAGAATTTAGGTTTTGAGATGCCTTGTATAAGCATGCCAAGAATAACTAAATCAGAAACTCTTTCAGTACTAGTCTTAAGTATGTACTGGTATTGAAAACATATTGGTTTCATTTGTTGTCTGATGTTATGGTACAAAAAAATTTGAATCATGTGAACTTATAATTAAAGCTTTTTACTTTTTCCTTTTCAAGACTTTCTGCTGATGCCCTGTCAGAGCAGGTGAAACTCTTCAGCCTGTTTTCTAAGAACCCTCATTTACTTGGTCTCCCCCGAGTTATGTACAAAATGCTCAAAGTAGTCATTTTGCTGTTACTCATGGAAGAACTTTTAGTTCCTTCCTTTTTGCCTTTGATCAATATTTTGTTTTCCAGAAGCTTAGTAGCTTTCTAAACCTGGTTAAAACTTGCCCTCTTGAAGAAGATTTATTCATTCTACCAGACTTTTATTCTTCTGTAAATCTACTCAGCATTTATTTATTTAAACAAATTTTATGCTCTTTCTCTTTAGGTGTTTTTTTTTTTTTCTGTCATATATATTCATTTCTAATGTATGTCCAGCTGAGTTATGGGAATGATTACTTTTCCAAGTCATATCCACTCCGATTTTACCTTCCTTGTTAAATCTTTGAAAGAGAGGATGGTCATTGGTATATAGCTTTCAGAAATAACCAATGCTATCTTAGTCAAAGGATGTATTATACTGACTAAAGCATTTGCTTAGGGGTCTATACTATTCTTTCATTCGAGTAGCATCTTTAAAACATTTATTTAAAAAAAAAAATTAGCCACTAAGGAATGATCTCATTAGCAGACAGATATTACCTTCATACAAAGAATCTAACTTGTCTGTCAATTCGTATTTATTGAGAACTTAAACATACACATGTGTGCTCTGAGGGTAGAAATGATCTTTAATAAGTTTATGTATGATATGATAGCCTCAAATTGTTTTAATTTAATCTATTTCATCTCACGCACGCTTTTATGGTTTCGACAATCTCTATAAAGATGAGACCGCATTAAATGTTTCTAACTCAAGGTCCCCCTCCTTATCGACACCCAGATAGCTCAGAGGCACTAACACTCAGCAGGCTCTAAACTGAGCTTATGATCGTGTACCCCAAATCTTTATATTGATGGCACCATCCAGTTCCTGGCTCTGAAAACTGCTTCAGAGGCATCCTGTCTTCTTTTCTGTCTCAACTCTACCTTCTGAATTCCCACAGATCCTTCACTTCTACATCATTATATTGTTATTGCTTTTGCCTAGTCCATCGTTTCATTTGAGTAACTGCCAAATTGGCTTACTCTTTCCCATCTTCCTTTTTCATACTGTCATCAAAATGACCTTTATCAAATAAAATCTGATCATGCCACTCTCCTTTAATGGCTACTGAATGCTTATAGGATATAATCCAAGTTACTCGGCATCACATAAAGTCTTCTATGACTTGAACCCTGGCTGCTTTATTTTTTTATTGAATTTATTAAGGTGACATTGGTTAATAAAATTATGTACGTTTCAAGTATGCAATTATATAATATATCATCTGTGCATTGCATGATGTGTTCACCACCCAAAGTCAAATCTTCTTCCATCACCATATATTTGACCCCCTTTACCCTTTTGGGTACTTTATATTTTGTTACTCTTCACCTCAATTTTCTAAACTATTTTTAATTTTTCAAACAAGCTATGCTATTTCATAACTCCCTACTTTTGTTCACATTTTTCAGGCTGCCTAAAACGCCCCTCCCCAATAAATATCCTCTTAACTTTTAATGTTCAGCTCAAGTGTCACATGTTCTAGAAATATTCTTCTGTATCTTTATGGTCTTCCTTCCATGCCTTCCTTTGTGCCTCAGCTGTATTGTGCATATACATCTCATATTTTTTTTAACACCATAGTATACTTAATTCTTTACAAATCGATCTCTCTTTTTTTTTAAGCTTCTTAAAGGTATGGATCATAATTTAGTCTTTTTTTTTTATCTTGCCATCATTAAGCACAATGCTAGACACGTGGCAATTGCTCAAAAAATATTTTTTGAGCAATTAAGTTAGTTAAATAATTAATTTTATGTGGGTTTTCTATGTATGTACTTTGCCATTGAAAACAGGGCACAACTGTTTTCTTGGACCATCATTATTTAGAAAAAAATTATGTTTTGTATCCTTCAGCTGTGCAGTAATATGTGACCACTTAGTAGTTTGATTTTCAAAGCAATATACCATTTTTAATATAATTGATAGTAGCTTTGCAGAATGAATTAAACAATTCTCAGTGTTTCCCATTATGGATTCAGGCTTTAAGCTATACTGACTTTCAAATCTGTTTTTAGTACCAGTCATCTCAAAGTTTGAATACATGATAAATGCATTTAAGTACCTTTTTTTTTTTTATGTTTAGTGCTCTATTTAAATATGAAATCTGGAAATCTTTAAAATGTGACAGTGAAATGAATTTTAAATAAGTGGTTTTATTGGAAAACATAAGAGCGATGCGATAGGAATGCAGTTCTTGATACCACTCTATTATGTTTCATGCAACAAAGGCTGAATTATATAAATTGCAGTCTATGTATATTTATTGTGCTCATTTTAAAATCTGTTTTGCAAATGCATACTTTTTTCTTTAAAAATATTGTATGTGCTGATAACTTTTATATATATTTTTTCAAAAACATATGTACCTTTGCCAGGTGATGGTTTTATTTTAGCTGAGATAACAGATTTTTCTCAGATGTTTCATGTTCCAATTTGAATAATATTGTGTCTTCTATTATAAGAATACTATGGAAATCTGGAATTCGCGATTACTATATTTGATTCATAGAGTCTCTTGGAAACTATCCCATGTGATAAATGGCCTGAGCAGATGTGCTTAGTCATAAGAATTGCCAGACAGTTCCTTATGTGTTGGCAACTAGTCTTCTGAGCATAGAAAACATGTTTTAAGAAATAGTGTTTTGCTGTCATGTTCCTATCTCTCCACACTATTTTACTTATAGTTACCCCTTATTCAAATGTTTATTGTTTTTCCCTCTTAATCTTTAAGGGGCAGTAAGAAAAATATGAGACTTCACTTCCAGAATGTATTGGTCAACTCTATACCCTTGTCATTTAGAACTTCTGCCTCTAACAGTCGATTACTAGTTTATTTCAAAATATGTATTTTATCAATAAGTATCATTTTCTTTTGCAAATACTCCACATTTGTACACCTAACCTAACCTAAAAAGGTGTCTCTGTGCGGTGTGAAGTATAAAGAGCATGGCTTTGAAGTCAGACAGCTCTAGCTTTGTACTGTTTTTTATTTTCTGTTTTGTACTCTGGGTCTGGGTGATTGACTTGGGCAGGTTGCTTAACCGAATGAACTTCAGCTGCAGTGCTGCAGTATTCTATAGATCTTGTCATCTTTGCTGTCCTCCATTTCTACTTTAGTATCCAACCTATCCAAGTAGAGGAGCTTGTATAATATTTTCAAAGCAAGTGCTGGTGAATTTGGGAGTTGGTATTAATGTAATACGCAGACTGTGCATATTTCCCTCCCTAGCCCTGGAAAATCAGCCTTTCCTATGCTGTTGATGGCTGCTATGCTCCTAGGACTAGATGAAGCACTCCTTCCTTTTTCCTCCTTTCTAATAAGTTATATTTCCATTTCTTGCCGACTGTACTACCCCAAATCTCTGTTTCTTCTTATATCTTGTTCCATCAGTTATAGTCATTCCTTTTTAAAATCTTTGTCTCTCTTTTGTGGGGTTCTTCTAAGTCCTCAGATATACAGACCTCCCTTGATCATTCCTCAGATTACTCTATCTTTTCCTTCTCGTTACATAAAATTGCTTGAAAGAAGTGTCTATATTCGCTGTAGTCTCTCTTTGTAATTTCTTTCAATTTGAATTTGATCCACTGTGTTCTTCTCCAGATTACTGGCACCTTTTTTGCCTTAAAACAAAATCCTCCATTCCCTTTGATTGTCGATTCTCCTCAGTCGAGGATTTTTCTGCCCTTCCCTAACATTTCTCTAAGAAGTCTTTTGTGCTTGTGTCCTGATTTCTTGTCTGAATTTTGTGACCATTTCTTCTTTTGCTTTCCCCATTTCCTTATCCTACTTACTGAAAGTAGACACTTCTTACATTTCTACCCATGTTACACATTTTTCCCCCTCGCCTTAGATAATTGCGCCTACCCCACCCAACTTAAACTTTCATCTCAATAATAATGTTTACCAAATATCTGTTTCTGGCTTTGATTACTTTGTTGAACATTATACTTGAATTGCTAGGGCAGTCATTTTCAAACTTCATTTTTTAGCCACAGAACCCTTTTTAAAAATCTTGCACACAGAACCCCAATGTATAAAACTGATAAAAATGGACCTGTTGTGACCGAAGCAAGGAGCGGAAATCTTCCGTGTCTTAGTAAGTGATACCATCATCAAACCTAGGAGTTTTGCTCGATTCCTCCCTTTCCTTTACCACCACACCCATTCCAAGTCATGCTGGCTCCATATATAATCACAAATCCAGTCATCACCACGGTCACCTTACCCCAAGCCATCGCTGTCTTTCACAGTTGCCTCCTTCTGGTGTCCCTGCTTTCGTTCTTATCCCACTGTAATTTGTTGTCCACATGCCAGCCCAAGTAGCCTTCTCGGAGCATGAAACAGATCACATCACTCACTTGTTTAAAACACTCAGAGGATTTTCATTGCAATTGGAACTAACTCCAGAATTCTTACTCTGCCCAAAAGGCACTTACAGGACCTCACCTTTGCCTTCCTCTCTGACTCCCCCTCCACTTTCTCTCCGCGCTACACCTCAGCCAATCATCGTTTCTGTAAATGCCTTTCTCATACTCTGTGCATTTATCGTTCACTCTGCCTGTAACTCTTTCACCCTAGATTTTCTTAAGTTGACCTCATTGTCCTTTAGACGTTAGCTCAAATATCTGTCGTGCCCAGGTTGTCTCTGACAACCCATGTCTCTCTCTTGTTCTGTGTCATTTGCTTCATAGCATTATCACTTTCTGAAATCACCTCATTTATTCCTTTCCATATTTATTGTGTTTCCCTCTACTACATTGCAAACTTTATGAGGACAGGGACTTTCTTTCACCAGTGCTGACAACAGTGCTAGTATAGTTTACAGAAGTGCTCAATAAAATAAGTCTAGGGCTGCTGAAATGCAGTTTAAAAAAAAAAAATGAGTAAACCACCAGCACTTGAAGCTCAACATGTCCAGACTGTATTTGCAGCGCCTAGTATATTGTAAGCATTCAAAAAATATTTACTCAAAGACTGACTGGGTGGAAATTTTAAACTTTTGTCCTTGTGGAATCCACACCGTCTCCCCGTGGGGCTGCTCGCTCGGGCTGCCGTCACTCTAGACCTCCTGCCGCTTGCTCGTGTGTCACGCTGGACTAGTTAGAGACACAGGGCCATCTTTCCAGGCCATTATTTTCCACAGATGTCAAGTTTAAATTCCTAAAGTGCAGCTTCGTCCCCACTCTTTGAGTAGCTTCCCGTCGCCTTTAAATTAATATAGACTGCTTGTCAGTTTCGGCCGCTGATGCTGTAGCCCCCATCGCCTTCCCAGGCTTATTTTCTCGTCTTCCCTAAATAGGCCCTATGTGTCCCTTACCTTTCTGCTTATACTAATTTTGCTCCTTCCTAAAGCTTTCTTTTTATCTCGGCTTGTGAGAGTTACCATTACTCTGCCAATTCTTATTTTTGAAATACCTCCCAGTTGAATATTCTCTGAACTATACACAAATGTAAATGTACTACCTACACTGAATCATAAAACTTTATTTCTCTCTTTTGTGATATTTAAAGTGTGCTCTGTGGCCCTCCTAAAGATTACTGTGTCTCACCTATCTTCGTGCGTTTCCTAATACCTTGCAGAACACCCAGCGTGTCTCAGACATCATAGGCACTTGATAAACATTTTTGAGCATGTCCATTGGATATGCCCACTTAATAATAATAAATGAATTAATATATTCTCTAGTTTCTCATTACTACCCAAAGTTATATGACTATAAAACTATATTCGTAATCATTGTTTACACTCTTTTTGTAAAGATAAACATGTTGATTGTGTATTTATTATGTAAAATCTAAGACAGGGACTGTACATCAGAATCACATGTAGAAACATTGATTCCCAGACATTCTGAATAAATGAGACTTAGAGCCTATGCATACATAATTGCAAAAAGCTCACTTTCATACCCAGAAAATATAGAGAACTACTACTAGTATATTAGAAAATTATATTCTAAGATAGAAGTTAGCATTTTGTACTACCTTAAATTGCATATAATTTAGAATTAAATTTTTAAAAACTGAAGAGTGGCTGTTTTAAAGTTTTGACAGCTCTGTACATAGATTATTAATATCCATTACTTTTTGAGTTTCTTTGTAGGCTTGTCTTTTGGATGGATTTAATCATAGACAGCCACTAAAGAGTGAAAGGCAAAAAAAATTAAAATAAAACTTTTCACAATGTTGCAGTTTACCATCAGTTTTCTAAAGTATAAATAATCTTAAAATTTTAGATCTTTGTCTGAAATTATGTTTAGAGAGTTTCTAAAGTTTTTAAGCATAAATGATTGACTTAATTATTTTACTGGATAATTATAGAAGTACTTATTAAAATATCTTATCTAAGGTTTGCATTTTTATTTTAAAGAAAAAAATATATATATCAAATCGGTAAAGATTGTGTTTTATTTCTCTAAGAATCTTATCATTTATCATTATATGAAAGTAATATTCTAAACATTTTTAGGATTTGATATGAGACTGCAAAAGAAACAAAAATTTGTCTTAAAATAGACTCAGTTAATGTTAAATCTCAAAAGAATGTAATGGTTAATTAAAGCATTTTAATTTGTTTAAATTAAATGTTAATGCTATAATGTAATTATAGTACTAGATCCTGTCTTTTGTGTTATACTTGGTTATACTTCACTTAACAGAGCAAAGCTTTGTTTTTTATAAATAATGAAAAATTACATTAAAGAAAATGCCAGGAATTTTAAATTGTTTGACAAGAAAGTGTACCTGAAAAAGTAATAATGTGCTTTTTAAAATATTCCTTTGGGACAAAAAAAATACATGAGTAGCTGTGACATCAAGATTGTTAATATTTAACAGTTATTTTTTATCAAGTTTGTTTTTCTAAAATGAAAGCTATTTTTCACCTTGATATAATTATGTACACAAGCAGACATATATCTAAAACATTTGTATAGAAAATAGTATGAACGTGTAGTTTTTAAAGTTCTTTCATAAAATAAAATTAGGATTATTTCTGTTGGTTCCTTTAAAGAGTCAAAGTTTGAGTATTTGAAAGAGCCCCCAAGACTCCAAAGAGCATGTTCACATAAGGCTTCTATTTAAAGGCAGAAGATATTGTGCAGCAAGGAAAGAGCACAGGCGAGCGTAGGGGGCCCAGTGACACCAGACACGGTGCCCCAGGGTCTTTGTTCATACAAAGACATGCTTTGTCTCCAGATTGAACTACCAAGATGTGTGCAATGAATCTCGGCTTCAGGAAAGCTCAAGGCAGAATGTCCCACGGGGGGTCTTTTCCTGCTCCTCTGGTCACGTAGTCCAGCCCGGCCGTCTAGCCAGATACAGCAGGTGAAAACCATCAGTAAGCGAGTCCTGACTGGGGGTGCCAGAGGGGAGTCGGACTTTCAGCAGCACATCATAAATCCCACTTTCGCTTCTTGGCCGAGAGTCAGGCCAGACATTCAGGCATCCCCCAAGCTTTCTCAATCCAGCCGTAAAGTGTTATACCACGCAGCTCCTGACAACTTAAAATCCAGGAAAGGGCATGATTATGATGGTAGCTTACATTTGTAAAAACTACAATAACATTTATTAAGTACTTCAGTATGCATTAACTTCTTTGAACTTTATGACAAATCTGTGAACTATGGAGGAAAATTGTCTTTATCTCTGTTTTACATCTATAATTCTGAGACTCATAGGGGTTAAGTGATTGACCCAGTTCACATGCTTTTATTGGTGGTAGAGCCGGATCCAGAAGATGGACCTTACAGCTTTTATTGTAGAATATTTTTTACTATTTCATACCAGAAGTAGTTATAAACAACTATATACTTCTTTTCTAACCATCTGTGGAACCACGTAGAAATGAATAAGTATATACACAACTACTACTTATTTTCCCCTTTAGAACATAGATTTTTTTTAATGTGTTTTAGGAACTATAATAATTTAAATGCTTTCAAATACTTTTAATGTTTTATAATAACAGGTCTTAGTACCAGTGCCTGAATTTTTTTCCTTTAATTATGTGGGAGACAGATTTTGTTTTCAAACAAAGAGATTCTCTTTCAGATGAGAATATATGTTTTAGGAAGAGTAGTTCACAATTCTAGGATTTCCAGACATGAATATCAAATTGGATAGACAAGATCTAAGTAAAATATCAAGATCTACCTATGATTCTCTGTCTCCTTTCCTTCTGCATTCTCTTTTGTTCATTTATGATATGTTTACTTGTACTATATAGTAAGTACTGTGCTATCTTGTGAGCATTTAATAATTAACAAGATGTGATTCTTGCCTTTAATGATCTTACATTCCATATTTTTTATTAATTCCCACTTCCACGAGGAGTCTCTGTTAGTAATGTACAAAATATTCTGTATTATGAGGGCTGGATTATAAAGTCTTTTTTTGCCAGGACAAGTTAGGGAAGACTTGAGATGAGACTTTTGTACTAAGTCTTGAAGATTGAGGAAATTATCAAAAAAAAAAAAAAAAAAAAGGAGGGAGAAGGAGTCTGTTTTGACCAAACATGAAAAAAAGTAGACAAGGCTGTATTTAGGAGGCAGTGACTTAGTCCGTCATACCTGGAACATAAATTTCAAATGGGGGCAATTGGCAAGACCTGAGTCTCTCTGAGGCCAGGTGACATCCAGTCTTATATGCCATGCAGAGGGTTGTTGATCGCGTGCCCAAAGAAGTGGAGAATCCAGAGATTGTTATTAAATGAGTAATTTTTTTACTAGATATATATATTTTTTTTTTTTTTTTTTTTTTTTTTTTGCAGATAAGATGCATTGTAGAAGATGAATTAAAGAGGAGACAGGCAGTGAAGAGATTAGTTCAGAGTCAATTAGACTAGTCCTGGGAAGTATTGATGGGGCCGAAGACAGGGCCATGCACGTGGAAATGGGGTACACCATTGAGAGACAATTTAGAAGTAGACTCAGTAGGTATGTTAGATAGAAGTGTGGAAGCCATCTATTATAGAGGTTTGACCTTGGGAGATTATCTAATCTGCCTTTCTGCCATTGAGCATCAGATTGCTGTGACACTCTTGAAGTCAAGTGATTTGCATTAGGCCAAATTATTAGTTGGTGACAGAACCGGGTTCTGGACTCTAGGGTTCTCCACATGCACCTTATTCCCACTATGTCTCTAACAAATAATTTTTTCTTTAATCATGCTGCAATCTTACAATCGTTTATAGTTTGCAGTGTACTTTAATGTACATAATCTCTTCCAACTTGTTTAGCAACCCCATGAGACCAATAGAACAAGCTTTATTATCCCCTTTCTGAAGGCAAGGAAACCAAGTCAGTGTGGGCGCTATGCTCATTCAGAATTGTCTCGGTTTTATCATAACTACTTAAATATCTTACTCCTTATTTATTGATTCACATAGTAGATGCACTCCTGGAATTATCTCTAAACTTAAAGTAGATTTTAAATGTACTGGTTTAAGGTGGTTTTTGTTTTTTGTTTGTTTTTGTTTTGTCATTTGGTGAATCATTTGAAAGTAGAAAACAATCCATTTTATGTTTGATAAATTCAGATTTTTATAAATTAGATTTATTTAAATCAAAGTACTTTCTTATAAAATAACATAATAATATAATCTTATGGAAGTTGGAACCATTTTTTGGTAGACAGTATATCATAGAGGACTCTGTTTAAATACCAATTTCCCAGAGCAAGTTGATAAACCTGTCACCCTCACTCTCTGGATTTTAGTTTGCTATAATAATAGTACTTACTTCACAGTTATAGCATTAAGTAAGATGATGTCTGCCAAGCATTTACAACAGTTTCTAGCACCTAATAACTACGTGATACATTTTAGCTATTATTAGATTTTTATTTACTATTGTTTTATGCTAATCAGCAATGTAATTTAAGGACTGTTAAAAAGTCAAAAGTAAATAGATTGACATTTATTGGGATTTTTGCATCAAATAATTTAAGTTCAACGGCACTATAATTTATATTACATCTAATATGTAATTAAGAAATAAATATGAGCAGTTCCTACACTAACATAGCTTTCTTCCTAAAAATGTATTTTTTTTACATAATCCAAGAGTACTTAATCGCTATGATGTTGAAAATCTTTTTTTTTTCTTTTTTTTCTATTTCATAAAGTCTTAAGATTCTAAAGCCTTTTTTATGGGGATCCAAGAAGATTTTGAAACTTATTTGATACTATTAGAACACTCAAAAACTTGAGTTTTTTTTTTTTTTTGTACTTTGCAACTACAATCTCTGAAGGTACAAAGTAAATATTATACTATTTTGGGACATATCTCAATTCACTACGTTAAGTGGGTGCATAATACATACTTCTGGTATTTAAGGAAGGGTCGAGGTGTTGAAGCTTAGGTTCGTTTTTATAGAAAGGCCAATCAGAAATACTCCTCTAACCTTAAAAGGTTGGGAAATTATAGACAAAAGTGTGTTCTACTTACTGCACTGGTAGTCAGTGTTACGCGCTGGCATAACTTATCAAGATGATAAAGTTCTTTCTCATGAAATATATTGAATTTTGTGTTTAAAATATAGTTTATATAAAGTATTAATAACTCTCATTTTACATACCCCAATTAAGTTGTATTTTTTCCTCTTCACTTTCATCCACGTGCATTTATTAATAATAAAGGAATCTTATGGTGTTTACCCCTCAGATCCATTTTTTTGGTGCACAAAAATACTGATTTTACCAAATATAGATTTCTGATTTTTAAAATTCTTTCTGGTGTGTGAAAACTGAGTTTATTAATTTACTTTCTTTTCCAGGCAAGCCAAGTTAGACATGAGAGTTGCAGTAACGAAAGTGGAAGAGTTAACTAAAGTGACTGAAGATCTTCAGGGACAGATGCAAAAGAAGGTGTTTCTTATTTCTAAGATAACTAATTGCCTATAGCTTAGTTTTAATGTATTTTATTATTGATCTATTTGGATTAGGTATTAAAGAAGGTTGATGGAAATGAATTAATCATTCACTTGCCCTCTAATGTCAAATATGAAATTAGGGAGCTAAATTATAATACTGGAAATACCTATATTATACAGTTTTCAACCAAAATGTGCTAGACAGGAAAGTGTAACATGGCAGTGGGGGATGGTCATTAGAAACTCACTCTCAGTGAACCCAGCTGTTGGATTTAGCAGACAAAGGCCGAAGGGAGGGGGCAGAAATGATGTGTAAAGAAATAATGGTTGAAAACTTCCAAAATGTGGTAGAAAACATTAACAGATCCAAGAATCGTAGTGAACTCCAAGTAGGATAAACACAAAGAAAATCACTTTTAGATACACCGTAACACTGACAGCCAATTAGAAAGAGAAAATATGAAAGCAGTAACAAAAAAATGGCATAAACAAGGGAATGACTATGAGTAATGGCTGACTTCCCATTAAGAAACTGTGGAAGCAGAAAACACTGGAATAATATATGTGAAATGCTGAAGGTGACAAAAATGCTCA
This sequence comes from Eidolon dupreanum, assembly GCA_028627145.1. NCBI lineage: Eukaryota > Metazoa > Chordata > Mammalia > Chiroptera > Pteropodidae > Eidolon > Eidolon dupreanum. The sequence goes on along the minus strand of CM053512.1, from coordinate 5,379,555 downwards.
CTAGAAAACTATGTTCAGTGAAACTATACTTCAAAAATGAGGACAAATTAAAGGCATTTTCACATAAAGAAAAACAGAGAAGTTGTCAGTAGCAGAGCTGTTCTTTAAAAATATTGAAGGAAATTCTTTAAGCTGAAAGAAGATGATGCTACATAGTAATTCAGATATAGGAATAAATTAAGAGCAACAGGAATTATAAATATGATATCATATATCTACATATTTTTCTTTTATTAATACCTTAAAATACTTGACTGCTTTAAAAGCAGAACTTCACCCTGTATTTGATGAATTTATTAAGTCTGCAGATTTACGATATGACAGTGGCACTAAAGTCTAGCCTTGTATATGGAAAGAAAGACACTGTTGCAAGGTTTCAATGTTTTCTCTGAAATTAACTCTAAATAAATTGAGATAAACTAAAGATGCGTATTGTAATCTCGAGAGCAACCCATAAAATAATTTAAACAAAGCAAATAGCCAATAGGGAAATTAAAATGATATTGTAAAAAATATTTCTTTAACATACCAGAAGGCAGAAAAGGATGAGCAGGAAGTTTTTTTTTAAAAGATAGTACAAATAAAACCTATTCATATATTTCAAAGCATCACCATGTCAAAGAAGAACTATCCTGTTATAATGTGATGCAGTATAACTTAGTTAAGAAAGTTTATTCTGAAGGCAGCCTCTGCCTACAGACCCCTGCCTTGTTTTGTTAGACTTACACTATAAAAATACAGTTGTTTGAAATATTGGTGGCAATCTATATGCAATTAATGTTTTGATCATTGACTAATGCATGATTGATAGCATATAATGCACTGAGGTTTTTTTTTTCTTTTTCTAGTGTACACATGATTTGTTCTCAAAATAACATACTAAATTCTACCAGTACAATAACTTTAGAGAGTGAACTATTGTCTTTATGCTGTATAATGATGTATTGAATTTTCACATAAAATAAGCTTCCTGCTTCTTCATTTTCTAGGAGGAGGATAGGGCGTCTGCCCAAGGAAGAGAGGAAGCATCAGATAGGCGTTTGCAGCAGTTACAATCTAGTATAAAACAATTAGAAACAAGGTAAATTGTTAAATACATCTAGCTTTGTCTATATGCTTCAAAAGATATTCCACATTAGAGTTTCAGTATGTATTTTATAAGTAATAAACAACTATAGTCATTGGTTTAAAATACGATTTATTAAACATTATTTATTTTTTTAATCGTATTCAAAATATTGGTATATTTTAAACATATATTTAAAGATCATTTCTGTCTTTACCTTTTCCCCAAAGTAGTCATAGCATTCAGTCTATCCCAAAATTAAAAATGTTCTTTCCATCTTGAAGCAGAAAATAATAATAATAATAATAATAATAATAATAATAATAATAACGAGGTTGGGTAAAGATTATATAGATACACAAGGGAAAAATACTTGAGAAATCGTTATAGATGAGCAATAATTTTCAGTTATCATTGAAGGCCTGTACTCTTATCGAGTATATTCCGTAGCTTTGTCTTTAATCACGATCTTAATGCAAACATTCACTCTAGAATCTTTTGTTGTTGTTTTGTTGTCGTTTCTTAGTCCTTATTGGATGTTCCCTTGAGAAACTTGAAAATTGTCATTTATAGTCTATTAAAGATACAGTGACCAAAGCCTGTAAATTCACATTATGGTTTAAAGCTGAAAAATCGACTCTATGATTGGAATCTGTTACCTTCAGAAATACTCGGCTGCTCTGAGCCCATCAAATAATTGAGATCTCAGTTCCAGTCACAGATCCATGGCTAATTTAGTGTTTGTTCAGGAAAAAAAAAAAAAAAAAAAGTATCTTTGATCGTTTGTCTTCTGTTCTCCAAAATGTTGACAAAAGTAATGTCTGTGCACAGGAGGTTGAGAACTAATTGATTTTAACTACTACCTTGAGATTCTGAGGTTGTAATTTTTAAGTGCTAGGTTTTTTGGGGGTTTTGTTTTTCACTTTTCTAAACTTTTCAGCAGTTGATGGTTTTACTGTTTTCCTGAACTTCCTTGTGTTAACCTTAGAGAAAAAGTCTGTGGCTGCAGATTTTCATTTCTGTTATTTTAGTAGCATTCTGTGCTATGAAAATAAATGCTAGAGAGACTCAAAACAGTGAAATGTGAATGATTCTGAAAATATTGAGTCATAATGAATCAAGTTGTTTATTCAGTCAGCAGTGTTTTAAGTTGTCTTTTTAATGTTGAGGGTCTGGGGATTTTTGTTATTGTTTTATTTCATTTTGTTTTTAGTATAAAAGCTAGCTGATCCCTAAGAGGAGGTCGCTCCATATATAAGAAAATCTAAGGATATATTTTTTTAATTAATTTTTTTCCTTAATTTTTTTATTTATTTCTTTTTTTATTTGAAGAAATGTTTAATTTTTTTTTCCTCTGTCTACCTGCCCTCTCCCCGCAAACTTCTGGTAAGAATATTTTTTTAAAGTCTAGTATTCAGTTAGCCTCCTCTGAAGAAGAAATTTTTACATTGGCTGTCTGTTAGAACTATTAAATTAATATTAAGTTCCTATTGTGATTAAAAATGGTTATATGTTTTAAAGTTTAAAAAAAAATCTCTTATGTTTTTATATAAGAGAATGCAGAGTTATTTGTGTACTTGATATGTGGCTCTAGCAAAGTTCAACTGATATGTTTTAGGTGTATCCTGTTTCATGGAACTGCCAAATGGAAAAGCTATATTTGTAATGATTATCTTTGTTCTATAAAATCAAAGACATTTTGACCTTAAAAACGTTTTATTGTAGTTATTAAAATTATTATTATTTATTTTTAAAATTATTTGTGTTCTTTTCAAATGCCATAAGTATCTATGAAGCATAAGTCATTTTATTCCATCTTCCAAAGATAGATCCCTTTGCCCCTTTTTTAGATGATTTTTGGATCCTGGGAATTATCTCTAGGGAATGACAGTTCTCTCTGGGAAAGACTTCTCTGGTCTGTATATGCCTGGTAAATAAGGCAGGAGTTAAATGAGTAGAATGGCTTTGGCTTTAAACTCCTTCTTCATAAGGTCTTCATGAGTCCGCCTCTGGCTAGCCAAGAAGACGTGGTGAAGGGAAAGGGTGAACAGATTTCAGTAAAGTAAGTGACAGGTGTCCTATGCCTCTGTGGGAGAGATAGAGTACTTCATTTTCTACCCAAAATGCTTCAGCCAAAGTAAGATATAATGTATAATGTCCTATATGTGAATCATTATGTTAAAATATGAGATAAGTGAATCCATTAAAAGGCAGAGACTTGCACATTTTAATCAAAAAGCAAGATCCAGTAATCTGTTATTTTAGAAAACACCTAAAACAAATAATAAATGAACTATAGCAACGATCTCAAGAAAGGAAAGATGAAGAGGATTCATTTTAAATTTAAAATAGTATTAGTATCACACTAATACTACTAGGGTGTAAAGGTAAAAACAGTGAATAGAATAAAGAGAGAATGGCACTATTTTGAAAAAGATATAACATTAGTAAACCTAAATACAGCAAATAATAAACAGTTCAATATGTATTGCAAAACCTAGGAAATTTAGGGGTGATTTGATGAAAATACAGTTATGGTCATTATTTTTGACCTTCTGCAACTCACCTCTCTTCCATTTTTGGGGAATTCCCCAGTTTAGCTCCTCATGGAGGACCAGCTAATAATTTTGGTGAAATTTTGGACATGTTCCTTGCTACAAGCTTCATACCTGGCTTTCTAACTCTCCCAGTGAGTCTGTGAACTTACCAGTATCCTTTTAATAAACCTTGTTCCGCTTAAATTAGAGTTGGCTTCTGCTGCTGGCAACTAAGAACCATGACTGAAATAGCAGTGGACCTTAACTCACTTCATTCAGAATTAAGCAGATCTACTAAACAACAGCAAAAAAAAAAAAAAAAAAAAAAAGTTTGAAAAAGAGAGGAATGGAATGAAAGGAAGACTGAGTTCTCTCACTCCCCAGGGTGGGGGGAGTGAGCTGTGCTGTAGCCGGAAGCTGCCTCCTGGCCCTGCTGTGCTTGGGTGTGGAGCAGGAGTGGGAAAGGCATAGAGAAGCCTTCTCCTGCCACCATTTCAGGGGAAAATAACAAAGAAAAGTATGAACTATAGGTAAGAGTTGTCTCACCAGATCACACCAGAACATGTTACTAAAGATTTAGGGGAAAACAAATGAAAGGCACAGCAATCTTCTGCAGAAATGCAGCAGATTGCATGCATTAGCCATCTATGGATGAGGGAGATCATCTTTATAAAACCTGAAATCTCAGAAGTTGGAGAACATAGAGACACTAGGCAACAACAATCAAAAGTAGGCTTGGGAAAATATTTACAGCATACAGGACAGACTGAGGGTTAATATCTTAATGTTCACGAGTTCTTGTAAAGGGATAAGCAAAGTAAATAACCCATAAGAAAGAAATGGGCAGAAAATATGAAGAAGAAATTTAAAGATGATAATTCACATAGCTAACAAACTTTAAAAAATATACTTAAACTCTCCAGTAGTCAGGGAAATACAAATTAACAGTGAAAAGAAGTTACATTTATCTGAGTAGGAAAGGAAAGAACTTTTGAATATATTGCTTGAGGGGATTTCTACATTACTAAATGAGAAAAGGCTATATACTGTGATCTTAATTTTTAATATACAAAATTATGTTTAAAAACCTATGGATGTTATATATTTTATATGTGTATTTTTGTGTGTGTATGTATATGATTCTATGAACATGGTGAAAAATATTCAAAGATATGCATTAGTAAATTAACATGGATTACCTGGGTATAGAATAGGACAGGGGAACTAAACAGAAAAGGAAAGGAAAAAAGAATATCATATAAATAGAAAGAACAACTCGTTCTTTAAGGATTTGCTTTAAACATTATCACGTAGCTATGTAATAAATACACTGTGATACTTAGAAGGTATAGCATAATTACAGCCAGAATAGTGAGGCACAGTCATTGCCCACTGCTCGTTGGCCATATGACCTTAATCAAATGCTTAACCTCTGTTAAAATGCTCTGGTTGTTGTTCTTTCAAATGGAAGTAACAAAATCTACAGAACTTTTGTGCAGATCAAATGAGTAAGTACATGCGAAAGTAACTGGAATAATGTTTGTCCTATAATAATAGATGCTCAGTAACTCTATCTCCCTCCTTCCCTTTAAAAATATTTAACTTTTACAATACGATTATTAACTTTTAGATTATGTGTGACAATCGAAGAAGCCACTCAATTAAGAGCAGAAAAAACACATTTGGAAAAACAGACTCGGGAGTTACAAGCAAAATGCAATGAATTAGAAAATGAGAAATATGAAGCTATCATAAGAGCCAGGAATAGCATGCAACTCTTAGAAGAAGCTAACCTGCAAAAAAGTCAGGTAAGAAAACTAGTTAACACATTTATAAAAAATAAAATCCTGAACATTCCCCAATGTGACCTAATAGTAAGGGAGTCTATAACTACAGAGTAATCCACAATGAAAATGAAATTGCTGTGCTCACCATTAATAGATATATTATATTCTTGATGATAGGACTTAATATCATAAAACATGATAAAATGTCAGTCCTCTCCCAAAACACATCAACATGTCAGACTTTTCTTATGTGTACAATCCTTGCATAAGTAATCTTCATCCCCTGTAGTCTCATACTCTGAAATACTGTTATAGCACTTTACTACGATATACGCTCTATTTTATTCAGTTAAATCAGACGGATCTTATTCATTTTTATTTCCCCTTTATCTCCTACATGATCACTCTAATAGAGCAAAAGCTTAATTGACAGGAATTAAATTTAGCTGTAAAGATTTATTAACTGGAGCCTTCATGTCACTGTTCTTTTTTTCTTGACCTTCTAACCATTGATTCCTATGCATATTTTTATCGGTTGTCTCTTCCATACAGATGGTATATAAGTTTATAGAAGTCACAAAGTAGATAGATTTGTTTTTAATGTCATTGCCTACCTTATGTAGAGATCATTTAATCATTGATTCATTTAACCAACATTAATTGTATACATAGTGTATGCATAATACTCTGCTGGGAAATATGGAGAGTACAAAGGAAATGCTTTGTTTTATTTCTATTTCCATTTTAACATAGTAGAAGGTTTTCCAAGAGAGCTATTAAAAAACAAAACAAGCTCTTAACACCTAAATTAGCTGGAAGATTTAAAAGCAGGACAAAATTGTTTCTCTCTCCTCTGAAGCCCAGTCATGTAAGCAATTTTACCATCAGGTCACTAAAGATGAGCACTTTGTGTAGAACAATTGGATGGAGAAGGTAGTAGTGACGCTCAGTTGCCTAACCCTCAGATCTTCTCACCCAAGTCAGCAGACCCTTACAGAGGCTGTTTATGGTTATAATCTTAAGCTCCCTCTTGACTCATTGCTTAATTGCTAGTGGGCTCCCACCTTCAGTCAGTGGTTTCTTTCAGCCGATGGTCCAAACAGACCTGAAGCATAGCCTAGCAGAGCTCTCTTACAATGCATCCCCCTTTCCTCGCTGTCCATTGTCTGATAAGGTTGTTACATCAAAAAAGCTGTTACTCTTACTAGCTTACCTATTTAAGCAGGAGGAAATTTATTAAACAATTTTTAAAAAGAGATAGGAACGTGTATGGTATGTTTGGAAGATAGCAAGATCAGAACACAAGGCCACTTATATGTGATCAGAGACAGAATGAGAGAGAATGACTGATTGATTGACTAACTGATTCAGTCCTAAAATTGGAGGCGGTCCAGACTCGGAAAGGTATTTGGGCTACAGATGTAAATCTGGGGATTTTCAAGGTATAATCAATATTTAAAAGTGTGAGATTGGATTAGGTATGGATGTCAATGGTGGAAAGGACCACAACTGAGTTCAGTCCCATTTTGAAGAGGTCAAGAAGAGGAAGAAGTAGCAATGCAGACTGAAAATGAATGATAAGTGAGTTAGGAAGTAAATCAATACTGTTGTGTGCTAAAAGCCAGGTAAGAAAGTAAAACAAGGTGGGGGGTGGGGGAAGGGTGGGTAATCAATTATTTCAAGTGTTGCTGATGGACTAAATAAGATAATTACTCAAAATCAACTCAAGTCATTGGTATGGAGCTTGTGGATGGTAAAGGCCTCATTGCAGTGAGTGTGAGGGGGAAACTGGAGATGAGTGCGGGCAGAGGTGGAGGAGTCCTGCTCTACACCATAGCAAAGGAGAGGGCGTGACTGACAGCAGAGTGGGGATTATGATCTTTAGATGGGCACGAAAACGATAGGATGGATAGAAGCATATCGAGAGAGAGAAGTAGGTGGCATCTACGGTGTTTGAGGTGTGAAGTGACAGAGACTTAATTTCAATAATACCAGATAATGGCAAGAGGGAAATCCAAGAGATTTTCCCGAAAAAATAATACTCGGACTTGATGACTTGTTTTGCATAGAACTGAAGGAAAATAAAAATTCGAACATAATTCACAGATTTCCAGCTGTAGATATTAGAGGAGTGGTAGAACTGGCTGAAATAAATACCAGAGGAAAATGGATTTTAGTTAGGACAAGGTCAGGTGAAGAGGACAGAGAAAGTAAATATCATTCATGCCACAGGCAAGAGCTCCGGGTGGAGGTGTCTCCAAAGTTTAGCATAAGGTGTTTGCTTTCAAGAAAGTGATCCGCAGATAGGTTTTTACCCATCTGTTGTTATCTTTATTAATAATGAAGTGATCTGTAATACCATCACATGATTATTTTCTGAAGGTTCTGCTTGGAGAGAAGCAAAAAGAAGAAGATATAGGGAAAATGAAAGAGAAAATTTCTCGGCTTATGCAAGATGCTGTCATAAGAACAAGGAAGGAAGTAAGCGTTTTTAATATATTTAAAATTCAAAATTTTACAACTTAAGACTAAATGCCAACTAAGCTTTTGCCTGATGGACCTAGTTATTAACTAACAGCTAATTACATCAATTGTACGAAACTTTAAATACAAATCGTCTCAGGACAGTAGCACTCGCTCTTTGAACTAGAGTGGGCAGCAGGAGAGGGTGGGGAGATGGGGAGGAGAGGAATGTAGGTGAGGAACTCAGTGAAGATTAACACACCTGAAGCATAAATTCAAGAGGAGGCTTAAAAGGAACCTTAGAATGCTTATGAACAAGAAAACCTGGTGCTGCTTGCAGTATCTGAGAGCAGCGGTCCCTGACCTTTGGGCACCAGGGACCATGCTCCTGTGAGCATCTAATGCCTGATGACCTGAGGCGGAGCTGAGGTGGTGATGCTAGCTCTGGGGAGCGGCCGCGAAGAGAGATGACGTTTCGCTCTCTCATCCGCTGCTCGCCTCCTGCTGTGTGGTCCGGTTCCTAACAGGTCACGGACCAGTACCAGCCCGCGCGGCCCAGGGGTTGGGGACCTCTGTCTTAGAACATCTGAGGACTAGTAAAATCTGGTTCAACCTCTTATTTTATTGGTAAAGAAACTGAAACCCACAAGAGGTTATTAGTATAAGTATATGCTACTTAACGCCAGAACTTAGACTCATTCCTCTCCTGTACTAAGCGCAGCATTTTTTCAGTACCGTCATGCTAATATTTATACAATTTGTGAATTGTGCAGTTGTTTGCAGTTCTATTATCAAGATTAAATCTAATATTTTTGTGTTAAAGTAATGAGCTTTTCTTAGTTTGAATTGTGAGGCTTATGAAATTTAAAACTGTCCTGAAATGTGGGTTTGCTCTCAGAGGCAGGGTAGACATACACATATTTGCCTTGCCTCTGGTAGAGATGTGAATCAATTCGTAAGTGGTGCAGTCAAGGTTGAAAGTGTAAAGTGAGTCCAGGAGGAAAAAAAACAAAAAATCCGTTTTGAAGATGAAAAACATAAAATGCAGAATGGTTAAGTAACTGGCTTAGGGTTCCACCTCTGGGCAGAGCTGGGATGCAGGTGCAAGTTCGTCGATTCTTGAGCCATACTCTCAATCACTGAGACGTTCTTTCACATTCATCTCTATTTTTTTATTTTGAGATATTTTCAAGCCCATTAAGAAGGTCGAAAGGAATGTACAATGAACACTTATTTACCCCTCACCCAGATAACTCCTAAAGCCTGGCAATGTCCGTTCCCTTTTGGCTGACGTTCAGTCAGACTGTAAGCATCATAACACTTCACTCCTGAAGAGCATGGCATCTGTTTCTTCAGGATAAGGCCATTTTACTGCTCAGCTACCCCACTATTACCATACCTGTAAGCAATCAGCATTACTTCAATACAATCCACGCTCACATTTCCCTAACATATTCTCTATAGCTGCTTGCGTTTTTAAATCCAGGATTCGATCCATATTTATGCATTATTGCATTTGGCTACTATGTCTCTTAGTCTTCATCAGTTTAACCCAATCACTTGCCTTCCTCTGTATGTGACAAAGATCCTTTGTAGAATCCAAGCCAGTTGTCTTTCGAAATATTCCACATGTGGATTCATGTCACTGTTTCTTCTTAATTAGATTCCGGTCATTTCTGGCATAGTGATATGCATACCTCCTACTTCATCAAATCAGGAAGCTGTAATGTCAGGTTGTACATCAGCGATGCTAAACTTGACCATGTGGTTAAGGTGGTAAGGCCAGATTTCTCCCTATGTACTTATAAATAATTGGGGGAAATACTTGAAGATCATGCAGGCATCCTTTTCCACCAAAATCTTTCATCTAGGGGTTTTAGCATCTGTGTTGATAATCCTTGCCTGAAACAAATATTATAGGGATGATTAAAAATGATAATATTCTAATCCCGTTATTCTTTCTATATATTTATTAGCTGTGATTTTTCAGTAGTGCCCTGCCCCCCCCTTTTAATATCACTGTGGATTGATGAATCTTTTTAATTTTTTATGTTATAATTAATTACCATCAGTCTTTTTTATTCTCCATTTGTCTCTCTAGCTTTCTTGCATAAATGATGTTCCTCTCATCTCGGCCGTATTTTCAAAGGAGCCTTGGTTATAATTTTTTTAATTTGACATTTTTTTTTTTGTCAGAGATAAGAATTAGCAAAAGCAGAAATTCATGGTTCAATTTTTACAGTAATATTTTCATAAAATGCTTGCCTGTGTATTCATAAAGACTATATGATGATTAACAAATTATTGAAACTAATACTTTCTTTTAAAGTGAGCTTCTGTACACTTGAAGCTAATATAATCTTGTATGTCAACTATACTTTAATAAAAATTAAATTTAATAAATAAATAAAGTTAGCTCCTATAGGATAGTTAGAAACACTGTGTATTCCCCCACTGCATAAAATAAAAGTGTTAACTTTTTTCTTAGTTATACTTTTTTATGGACAGTATTGTTTCTCAGCTAGGTAGACTGAAGTAAACTGTTTTTTTAAAGCCTCATCAATTAAAAAAAAAATCTAACATGCTTGCTTTTCCCCCAAGCAATTAAGTGGTAGAGTTTTCATTCCTACAAAGTTACTATATAATGTTTCTTGCTGCAAAAGCATTTCTTAGGAATCTACTATTTGTCACTGTCTGACTGAAATTAGGTGATCTCCCAAGGTAAAATTTCTCATCTGAGACAGAGTCTGAACTAAATCCTGGGGTTTTTGTTCCTAGTCTTGTATATCCTTTCTGCAGCGATCCCTATCCTGTTCTAGGGGCTAAAAACACTGTAACTGTGGCTGAAGTTTAAAATATTCTTGACGACATAGCTTTAAAATATGTTAATAAATTTTGTTGTTTTTAATGCTAAAACTGGTTTTTATCAAAGTACTCATAGTATGAGTACTCCTCATTGATTTCCTAATCATAAAATAAATCCACATTAATTTTATGGTTGATGGTAGTTGTCTTTTGCATGAATCCTTAAATGATCTCAGTGTAATTTTTCAAAAATGCTGTGATCTCTATATTCAGTCCAAACCTTTCTACAAACATGAGTATTCAACTGCCTCCTAAGATGTAGTTATCTCTCTATGTAAATAGTCCTACCTGGGGGTCTGAAACGCAACATATCTGAAACCGAACTCCCTCTCTCACTCCCCGATCCTCCCTTCCTCCTGGGCTCCTTTTCATGCTTCCTGCCCAGGTTTCTCTGCTTTTCCAACTGTTCACTGAAGAAGTACTTGTTGAGCACTTCCTACATGCCAGGCACCCTTCGAGTCCCACACTCTCGCCAAGTTGATATCTTAAGTAAACTTTTATATTATTATCACTAAAAAGTAATACATGCTTATTATAAAAACAAGTAGAAATATATAAAGTATGTAAGAGGAAAGTAAAATCATCTATAATTCCACATCCTTTGAACTTTCATTTAATCTCAGATTATCAACGATACGATATAATTATCGGTAACACAAAAAATTATGGAGACATATACACCAACCTGTGAATAGAGCTAAGCCTAGAAAGCGGAATAACAAGGAACCTTTCACTTTCGACATAATGTAATTCAGCAATGTTTTAAATTTCAAAGAGGTATTATTTTTTGTAAACCAACTATATATTATATATATATATATATATA
>CM053512.1:5347952-5367511 GCA_028627145.1 Eidolon dupreanum | reverse complement strand
GCTGATTTTTATACACTTGCTTTATTATATTTGTAAACTTAACTGAAACTATCCAAATTTGCTTGGAATCAGGGTTTTAAAAGTATTCGGCAGGATCAGTAGCATCTTGACTCCCTATTCCTTCATTCTCTTAAGCTCAGAATTTTACACCTTGCCATGTAAAGTGCCTAATACTTGAGTTTGCAGACTTATACGAGTTCTTCCAGAAACAAAAGCAGATTCCTAAAAACTCACTGTAATTTATATAACAAATGTGAGCAACCACTCTTCAAAGCATTCTGCTAGGTGCTAGAAACACATAGACAGCTAAGACAAAGCCCTGCCCTTAAGAAGTTACTCTGTTCCATTATCCACATTTGTTTCTGATAGCATTTATCACTATCAGCTCCATAAAGAACTTGTCTCTTGTATTTTCCACTCTATCCTTAGACCCTAAAAGAGGGTTCAGTCGTAGTAGATACTCAAGAGCATATTTGTTGAATGAATGAATGAATGAATGAATGAAGGCTACTGAATTTCTCAATTACTGTTTCTTTTCTAGACTAACCTCCAATTTTGGCCCTTTCTGCAGAATTTTAGGTTTTGAAATGCATTTGAACTTGTGAAACATGATCAAGTATAATGTGCCCCACTATTTAAGAGACTACATCACTAAGAAACTTGAATTCCTAAGAAACATTACAGCACTGCCTTAGAGTGAAACGTGTTTCTCATCTTACAAACTTTTAAAAGTGCTATTCATTCTAACTATTATGTGGGCTGTTGATGATGAAGGATATAGGCAGTACGACTGAATGAAATAATTCTTAAAAATCAGTACTTCTCATAATCAAGATCATGCTTTCAGTGGACAAAATAATACACAAAACAACGTAGCTAGGATTATTTATCCACTCATGCCTGAACTTGTGTTCCAGCTCCTGTTCTAAGATCGAGAAAACACGCTGGTCACGCATTACAGACCTCCGTGACCCGTGCGCGCACGTCCGCAGGCACCGGTCTGACCGCCGTCCGCAGGCACGTGATACTTGCTGAATTAATATGAGTATATGAGCATGAACATTTATGTAAACATACAGCCCACAGACCATAGTGTTGGGCACTTGGTAAGTCTTCCATAAATGTGCATAGGTGATTTCTCAGAGAGTTACTGAAATGCGACTTTTAAAAGATTTTGCTGGCCGGCAGTGCTGGACCACGAAGAGTCCCTTTAGCCAGAAATCTGAGATGCGGAGCCCGCTTTACGAGCAAACAGAGCAGGCGCTAGCTCCATGTGTGACTGATGTAAAGGCATTTACTGGAGTGAGTCCCGTGTCAAAAATCTCATCTGCACTGCTGCTGTCATGACAATTTCTTAGCTGAATTCTTTCAAACACTGGGAATTGTTTTTCATGGGGTTTTTGGAGAGGTATTTTTAGCTAAAATTCAGATACCGTGGCTGTAGTCAGGACCTTGAAAACAACCTGGACATGGTCCGCGGGCTGCCCTGGCTCCTCCACGTCCGCCTGCTTCCCTGAGCCTCCACAGTCCATCACGGAGCCCGCCTGCTCCGCCTCCTCAGCGTCATCAGATCCACCTGCCTTGCCCTCACCACCCCACCCTAACGCAGGCCCCCTTCCCGCCCACCTGCATCACTGCAACAGCTTTCCCATCCGCTTCCCCTCTGAGCCATTTCCACACAGTGCCAGAGATAACTTTGCAATATAAATCTTGTTAATTCATTCCACGCTCCCATCCCTTCCCATCCCCAGTTAGAAATAAGACGGCCCCGAGTTTTTCCGATCTGGCCTTTGCATGTGTTCCAATCTCATTCCTCATCACTTTCCATTTTTTTTTTAGTACTCTCTTCTACTTAAGAAAATTTTAGAGAAACCTCCACCACCTTAAGATCTCTTTATTATAGTAAGCATAAGAAATTAATAGTTCAAGTTTTAAAGATCAAAATTATATCCAAACCACTCAGCCCTTCAAAATTAGCTGCTAGGTAATAACGCAGCCAGTCGCTTCTCATTATTAAACCCCAGGGCAGTGGTGGGGAGTAGGGAGCACAGATACAGTAATAACCGCTTTGCTGCCATCCAGCAAGGAACCGCACTTTTAAAAAGACAATAGCAGTGAACAAAACAGACAGAGATCCCCGCCTTCAAGGAGATTCCATAACAGGGGAGACAGAGACAGTAGATAAGAGAAATCAAATAGATACTGTGAGAGAGTGAAAAGCAAGCAGGAAAAGGGACGAGGCCATGTGTGTGTTTTCCTGGGGAGCGTGGTTTTAGCATCGGTGGGACGATCGGCCTCCACCTTCCTGTCCCTCTTTCCCCTCTTCCCTTTGCCACCCACGCCCTGATTAAATCCAACCTGGTGCCCTCTGCGCCTTCCCCCATCCTGCTCAAGGCAGCCGTGCTGGTGGTCTCGCTAAATTCACAGTCACAAAAGGGGCCCTTATGCCGCCGTGCAGTCAGGCAGTACACACGTCCTGCTGTCCTTGATGCCTTGTTTCATGCCCATGTGTCTTTCCTCAAACCTTTCACGACTCCTCCCCATCATCACTTTCAGCTGTTAACCTCTGTTCTTTTCCCTGAGGAGAAGCAATGAGAAGAAAACTTCCGAGGCTCCCATCTCTGCATTCGCATTCTGTGTACATCTTTTTCCACACACTTGGCAATAACAATAGATAAACTGTCTCCACTCCACTGCAGGGCCACGCTCTTCATCTGTACCATAGGTTCCACCCCTTTTTTTGTTATACTGCCTCCTTGTTTGAGTCTCAATTAAATACAAAGACTCTTTTTTGAAAAACTTAAAAAAAAAAAAAAAAACTGAGTGCCTAACATAGTGACATGAAATGATCAGCTACCATAAAAGAAAAAACAGAAACCAACCAACCAACCTTTTTTTAAATAACTTTTAAAAATTTTTCTGTTATAGTTGACATACGATATTATGTTACTTTCAGGTGTACAACATAGTCAGAAGACATTTATATAACTTATAAAGTGATCCCCCCAATAAATCTAGTACCCATCTGACACCATACATGGTTATTACAATAGCACTGACTACATTCCCTCTGCTGTACTTAACCTCCCAATAACTATTTTGCAACTATCAATATGTACTTCTTAATCCCTTCCCCTCTTTTCACTCAGCCCCTCAATCTCCCTCCCATCTGTCAATCATTAAAAAGTTTCTGTAGCTAGTTTGTTTCTAAGGAACATTCCTAGTCAGAGGAAATCTTGGTTTGTAAGTTTACTTAGACTCACCACCACTGGTGCACTGTGGTCAGCGAGCTCAGCAGGTCACCCTGGGCAGCAAAGCCCTGCCTCGCCTGAGTCGGGAAACACATATCTTGACTCCAGCTGTACGCTCGAACCCAGTAAATATGACAAAGACTTTTTTCAGTTTTTGGCCTTACCCCCTTTTCTGTCCAACCTTAAAAGCCAATCTTGGTAAATGACCTTCCAAACCCTAAATCCAGTAATGTAGTGATTTTTTTTTTTTACCTCTTAGATTATAGATTAAAAAAAAGAGGAGGTAGGAAATAGATATTTTCTTCAAAATCAAGAGAATAATACCATCACTTGGCACCAAACATGGGTAAGATTGCTTTTTATTTATTATGCAATATATATATATACACATATACACACACACACACACATATGTATATGTATGTATATGTATGTATATATACACACACTTTTTTCTTTAAGTAGCTTTTAACATCAGTACAAAAGTGAGCCGACCTCACGCTACACCCTAGCTGGGGAGTCAGACCATGCAGACCTGTACTAACACAGGTTCACTGCTCCCGAGTTTCTCGAAACTTGATCGCTAATTTTAGTGAATTATTTCTTTATGTCTTTTACCATTTCTATGAATTTGAATTTACATTAAACTCTATTTGTATGTTATTGCTAAGAACTCACATTGTCCTCAAAGCTTATTAAGTAATGTTTCAGAATTAATATGAACTTTCAAATTATCTAGATGACATTATATTTATTTCCAGTCTACATAGAATTTTAGAACACTGTGTATCTTCCAAAAATAGTCTCCATCTTTTATGCATAACTCTTAATTTGACAGCCTTTAGATATTGAAAAACATAAGCATTAGAATCATATATTTATCAACAACCTTAACCAATAAAGTATCGGAATGTCAATTTTAACTCTATGCCTGGCATGTAAAATATTTAGGAAGGAAACAGTAAACACAGAGCGTAGGGAATAGCCTTTATAAATACTAAGAGATTATTGGATTCCAAGTAAACCGTAATGTGATGCATGGAATGTGTGTATGAAAAGCTTGTATGCTTATTTCGTTTTTAATTGTACAAAAAACATTTACTAGTTCTAGAAAGCACTAAATTTTAGGCAAGATTTTTATATATGAATTGTACCCCTCTACTTGGGAGACATAAATAATACTGAGGAATATATATATGAAATCAAGTCAAAAATCTTTCTATAAAATGTAGCTTCTGAAGTATTTTCACTGACATATTTCCCTTATTGGTCATAATACAGAATTACATGACAGCCATAATTTATTATTTTTGAAGTAAAAAATTAAAATTTATGCTTATTCCAATGGAAAAAAAAATGTTATGAATGGGATGCTCTATACTGGAAATATTCACAGCAGCATCCGTGCCGGGCGTTAGCGACGCGATCCGTCCGTGCCGTGCCGGGGGTGTGCCAGGCTCTCTTGAAATGGTGTTTCTGTACCTTTGTTTAGAAATGGTTTTGTCTTCATAAAAATTCAGTGTTAAAATCCAAGTCTTTAACCACTTAGATTTTTTATTAATAATAAATTACAAATTAAACTACAGATCAATATATTAAAAAAGCAAATGGCTTATTTGATGCATTTGACTTTCCCTGCAAAGGTTTCTCTGTATGTACCACTAATTTCTGCATTCTGCCATTCATATCAAAATGCTTATTAATAGCTCTCAAAAGAGAGCTTTTTCAGGTTAGAAAAGATGATGTTGGAAAAATTTTAAATCATTTAGAATATTTATTATCCCATATATAAATAAATTGCAAATGGATTAAAGAGCTAAATTTTAAAAAGAAAAGATATTCAAAGAAACAAGGTAATTTTTATTATATTGGAATGGATACGTTTTTGTAATCGAAACACAAAACCCAGAATCTAAAAAAGAAGAAATATAATTAATTGATTTAACCATAAAAATTAAAGTTCTATATGAAGAATGATACCAAAGATAAAAAAGACACATGACGAAAAATAAAACAAAAGATTACTATGGAGAATCCCTCAAGAGTTCAATGGTTAAGAAAAAGATTAACTCACAGAATGATAAGCAAAGCATGTGACCTGGCAGCTCACAAAGGCGGTAACACGAAGCTCCTTTCCTCATATGGGACCAGGTTCAGCCACAGCGTTCACTGAAGAAATGCACATTAAAACAATAATTTTGCCTGGCAAGTTGGCAAGAATGTGAAAGATGGTTAACGGGCAGGGCCTGCAAGTACGCAGGAAATAGGAACTGATGTGTAGTGTTGGTGGGAACGTGATCTGGCAAATCCTTTCAAAAGTGGCATGGCAGCATCCAGCACAATTTGAACTGTGCAGATCCTTTTGCACATGCAGGTGCAGGAGTTTGTCCTGCAGAAATGCTTACATGTCTGTAAACATACAGCAACATGCGTGTTCCGGGCATCGGTCGGGCCCTCCACATCTTTAACATGTCAGAGTAGCCTCCTTCGCTCTGGTGTCTCCCTTATGAGTTCCCCTCACTCTCTTTCACCCTTCATACTGCTGTCAGAACTGTCTTCCTAGAAAGCAAACCCAGTCCTGGCCTGCCTCCTTAAAGTCTTCTGTCTTATTGTTGCCCCTAATGTTTTCGCAATCTTTTCTTCACCTTGTTTATCATCAACGATGTGCAGTCTACCTCCGTCCTTCACGTTGCTATGTCCCAGCTGCACTGAACGGCCGCCCCGGGAAAGCAAACGCGCTGCCAGCGCTCCGCCCCTCGTCCGCTCTGCGCTCCCCGCCAGGCGTGCTGAGCGGCAGGGCTCTCTGAGCCCTGAGGACAGGGCAAAGCCCAGGTGACCCCTTTTTCTTTGAAGATATTGGATTATTGATGGGAAAGTGGAAATGATCAAGTAAGTAAATACGTGTTTAAAATCAGATAATAAGTACTAGACCAAAAATTAACATAAGCCGAAGCTATAATGAATGGGTGGAAACCTGAGACTGATAGACAAGACCCTGTGAGGAGATTAATCCCAAGACGAGATCTAATGACAAAAAAAGGATCCTGTCTTTTAAACAGAGAGAATAACTAGTGCAAAGATCCCAAAGCAGGAATATACCTGGTTCATCTGAAGTAAAAGAAACAGTGTGCAAAGTGAAGGCAATGGTGGCAGATCAGGCAATGACTGTGGCAAGTAACTACACCAGCCACCCCAAACTCTGAAATTCCAAGGCCTAACACAGAAAAGGTTTATTTCTTGCTGCTATTGCATGT
The DNA here is from genome assembly GCA_028627145.1 of Eidolon dupreanum. Classification (NCBI taxonomy): domain Eukaryota; kingdom Metazoa; phylum Chordata; class Mammalia; order Chiroptera; family Pteropodidae; genus Eidolon; species Eidolon dupreanum. The sequence goes on along the minus strand of CM053512.1, from coordinate 5,361,006 downwards.
CTAAGGCAATTTGGCAGGAAGGCTCTGTTGGCAGAGGTTCCCCCATCCTGAACTTGTAGTTTTACGAGATCTCTGGAACACGGAAAAAGGGGGTGTGGAATTCTGAACAGCGACTCCTAGCTAAATCAGCTCTGAAGTGATACAGGTCACTTCCTTTTCTGGTCACTGGCCAAGCTACTCGTGTGGGCCAGTCTAACTGCGTAGGCATCTGGGAAATGCGTGTGAAGCACATAGACATCTGCTGCACACTGCCTCCGCGGCAGACGGGAACCCCGGGTCTTGGAGGGGTTATTAGCCAAGTTAAAGAGTGCTGAGGGTGGATGCAGGCCAGTGGGCAGTTTTGAAAGGAGTGACCTGATCAGATTTTTTTAAAACGTCACTCTGGCTACTAAGGTGGAAAACAAGTGAGTAAACAAACTGAGGAAGGACTTAGAAGACTATTGCAAGAGTTTTGTTAAGAGATGATCACGGCTTAGACAAGAAAAAGATGGGCTAGTTGGGAGTCTTTTTTTTTTTTTTATAGCTAAGAGAAGGTGTCAATGGATTAGACGTGAAGTATTAAGGAAAAGACAGGGATCAGGGATGATTCTAGGGGTAGTTTTGTCCATGCCATTTCTCTCTAGGGATGTCTTTTTTCCAACTCCCCACCTGAAAACGTGTTCTTCCTTCCAGACCCATCTCAAATATCAGTTTTTCTGTAAGGCATTCTTAATTCCCCTCACAGATTGCGTCTTTCCTTTTCCTACACTCCCGTTCCACTCCGCTCATTTCTCTTTTTGGCACTTACTTAACTGTAGTATAACTTAATATGAACATTATTCATGTTCATCTCTTCTATAAAGACTGCGAGCTAACACGTAGGTGTTTAATAACATTGTATTTAGTGAATGAATGAATATGCAATATGTAATATTTTCTTGTCCAAAACTATATATATATCTATAGATATATCTATATATATCTATATCTATAGATATATATCTATAAATATATATGCATCTATCTATAGATATATATCTATAAATATATATGTATCTATCTATAGATATATATATAATTCCACAGCACTTGAGCCCGAGTAATTCTCTTTAATCTCGAAAGCATTATTCTTGGCTATATATATGTCATGTTTGGCTGCCATAACTGCTTTTTTAAGTTTTTCTGTTTTTTTTTTTCTTTTTTTTTTTTTTCTTTTTTTTTTTTTAATTAACAAGATGAGAGGCAGCTGCAGGTACTGGCAGATTACAAAATGCATAATTACTAAAAGTAACTGAAGCATATTATAGTATATTTCAACAGGAAAAAAAAAAAAAAACATCTGGCACATGCTATGTTAATTTGTTATAAGAGTTTCGAAGAAAGCAAATTCTGCAGCTGGCAGATCCATCATTTCCCAGAAATGAATAGTGCACCTTTTGTCATTCTCTCGTCTAATAGAGAATAGAGCCTTGTGTGGTTTACTCTTTAGTCATCACTGAAGGATTTCCTGCATTGAGGAAGTTTTCCTTTATGCTGTATCAACCAAAATATGCACGGTTCACCCTTGTCTTAAATTGTACCTCAGTGATAACAGAATAATCTGAGCAGTTCTAGTCATTAGTTATAAAGCTCAAGATATTGGCCCAAATTTCAAACTCTTATTAGATAACTCGAGGAACCATAACTTCTCTTATTTTAGATAAAGAATTTGTGATATTTTCAAAGAGAGGCATGCATCGTAGGGGAAACTTTGTTCTTAGCCTCATAACCATACCTTTCAATTATGTTTGCCAGCGATACTGAGAACTGAAGTGTGTTTATAGTGGCGATTCTCTCTGAGCATGGGCTAGGTTATCCATTTCTATGACAGACACACATGGAGGGGCTAATTGTCATTACAAAATAGCTTCTGATGCTGACCTTTTTGAAGTGATTTCCAACTCTCTTCTAAACATTCCCATAGGTACCTCAAACTCAGTGTATTGAAAACCCCATTACTTCAGGCCTCGCCCAAGTTTTTCTTTCATCCTGTATTTCCCATTTCCATGAGTGATGATATCTACCCAGTTGCTCAAGCAAAACTCCAGATGGCTGTCCTTCTGAACTCCTCCTCATACCCCAAAATCAAGTACTACTGATTCTGTCCCGCACCCCCAAACATCACTTGAATCTGCCCATTTCCCTCTGACAGTTCAGGCTCTCAGCATTGTTCACCCGGATTACTGCAATAACCTCTAGTCTACTGCAGTCTTATTTCCTTATTATTTTCCCTGCTATAATCAGCAAGATTTTCGGATTCTCAAATCTAATCATGTCGCTTTTCTCAAAATACTTCAGCACCTCCCCAGTGTATTGATGATAAAGTCTCAGTTTCCTGACAAGACATACAAGATCCTTTGCAGTCTGCATTTTCTGCTGCTCCCTCTCACCCCGCCACACACCTAGTAACTCTCTATGCCCCATTCATACTAGACTTCCTTCCGTTTTTTAAATTTGTCATCCTCTCTTGTTCGCTGGCCTTCACACGTGGATTCGACGGCAACGGTCTTCTGTCCCTTTCCCTGCTTTTGTCCATCTAACTTCCATTTGCCTCCACATATCAGCCTGAGAGTCTGCTTCCCTGCAGAGACAGCTGCAGTCTCCAGTCCCTCACGCCTTCCCGTAGCACTGTGGACTCTTGCAGCATTGGCTGCCCATGTGAAAAGCCCAGCAGCTTTTTAATATTGCTCGTGTCTCTAGGATGAAACTGTGACTGGATCTTACCTCCCCAGGACCGGTATCATGTATAGAACGTAACAGGCACTCAGTTCAGTATTTACTGAACTGAATGAGTGTAGCGATTCCTATAATCTTATCCTAAGATCAGCCCTGAAAATGAAATCTTGTGAGGAGATTCACCCACTACTTTGTAACTTTGAGTTCATTCTTCAAATCACATCTAAAAATAAGCTTCCTATGATTTTTATAAATAAAACTCTGAATATGTTGCTTTTCCTATCAGTAGTCTCTCAAATTTATAGTACCACTTGATTGCTACTGTGAAAATGTAACCACTGAATTATCTAATGAGTTCTGATATGAAAGCAAGTAGGTGGTGATAACTTTGAAAAAGCAAGTCATAGGATATTAGAAATGTTATTATTGAATGGACCAGTTAACTGCTTATGTGGAATTAACTAAAATTTTCCAAGACTAAAAACCACCTTGTGTGTGCCAGACACTACGCCTTGTGAATGCAGCTCCCTTTTGAAGCTTCCATTCTCGTGGGGAGAGACAAATAATAAGGTAAACCAACAAGTAATCAAGGCGATTCTAGATGTCTAAAGTGGTATAAAGAAAACAAAAGGGGTGACGCGAAATACAATAGCTGGGACAAGGGAACTGAAAGAGGTGGACGTCTTTGAAGGTGTAATCAGAAAGGTCGGCATTTAAACTGAGGCCTTAATGGTAAGAACAAATCAACTATATGAGAAGCCAGGCAAATATTATAGGCAGATGAGGAGTAGCGAGTGCAAAGGCCCAGTGTTAGAAGCTGCAGACCCAGGCGATTACAGTGGGGCGAGCGAGGGGAGAGAATGCCATGGGGCCAAGGAACGACACAGGAATCAGATCGCAAGATCTGCTAGGCTGTTTTAAATAAGACATTCTTACTTTAAGGAAGATATTTAAGTAAGAGTATTTTAAGTTAAAATAAAGTCCGAAGTACAGCAATGGGAAATCATCAGAGGATTTTAAACATTCTTAGATCTTTAAAAGATGGTGCACCACTTTAGACCAGTTTTCCACATTGTATGGAAAATAGACTAGAGAACAGACAAAAATGGAGTCAGAGAGACCAGAGGTCAGATGATCAGTTTTCCAGGCAATCGGTGATAGTGGCTTAGAACAGAGTGCCACTGGTGGAGATGGAGAGGAGTGGGCAGTTACGATAGGACAGGACTTACTGATACATCAAACATGGGGGATGAAGAAAGGGAAGGAATCTGAGATGGAGCCTGAGCTTCTGAGTGGAGCACCTGGGAGGATGGCATTCACTGGGGGGGAGGAAGGCTGGGAAAGAAAAGATAGCGTAGACCGGCTACACCTGACGTGCTCTGTAATGTCCCTGTAAGTCACGGACTGGATGCGGTCACTTGGAATGTGCAGGTAGGGAGAGAGAGCACCTGGGGCCATGACCAAGAGGGCTCTACTGTAGCCAAAGCTGGCCCATCCGCTCTAGCTCGTGGCATTTTTAGTTAACTGAATGAGATCTGAAACCTTACGGAGATTTTCCTTGCAATAGTCAGGTCTTTTGGAGCCATACGAAAGGTTTAGATCACAATACTGACCATTTTGTCACATACTTAGGATTAACTTTTTTTTCTGGAGAATCTTCATTTTTGCCTTTTAGATCTTGATGTTATATGATGGCACAGATCTTTGATAATTGATTAGACTCAAGATGGGAGACAGTGTGATTTAGTTGAGAGAATGTTTTTGACTGAAAAACTGGTATGAACCCCACTTTTTCATTCAATCATTCTATGACATTAAGAACATTATGTAGCTTCTCTGAGTCTTAATTCCTTTACTTGCATGATGAGAATGATAACTGCTTTGCAACCTTGAAGCGATGACCAGAAACAGCAGTACAGCTCAGGTGCAGTAGAGCACCCTCCTGACGGTCCTTGGGCACCTGACAGCGTGATCAGAGCCGGCTGCGCAGAGCATGCAGACCAGAGCCCAGGGCACTCTGCGTGCCCCCGCGCCCCCCGCCCGCGTCGACTCTGCTCTGGTGTCGTTTCTGCCACTTGCTTTACAAGCGTCAGTGTGTTTGTTCCCAAACCAAGTTATACCAGTTGTACTTGTTCTGGAAATACATAATTCAGTAAAGCAATGATGTGTAAGTACAGAAGGAGAAAGTTTTTCTTTTAAAATTAAATGTATATGTTGGAGAATTTGCTATTGAATTAGGTTTGGACAAGCAACTATAAAAGAATAGAGGGAATATTGTAAATATCTTGAATACTTCTGTATTCAGATTGCTTGCCAAGTGCCTTTAAATTCTGATACCACATTAATGTAGCCCAAAGTGGAAATGATTATAGGAAGTAAGTTATAGATGTGGTTTGTGAAAAAAAAAAAAAGACATTCAACATTGAAATACTTTCATCATTGTGCTCATACTTAAAAAAAAAATCTAAAAAACTTTGTATATTCCAGGTGAAAAGCACAGACAAAATCCTTATTCTTCCTTAGGCCTCAGACCTCTTAAAAGTCTGAGGAAACCTATGGACCCTCTTCCCAGAAAATGTAAACAGACCCACAAAGGTGCTGCCCATAGCTTCACAGGGGTGGTGAGCACACCTAAAGTCCATCCATGGACTACAGATGCAGAACCCTTGCTGTAGGTTCCCACCCTTCACCTGCTTGCATCTTGAATGGAAGAAGAATTTGAGGACTTATCAATCTTAATTATAATATTTTGTTTACTAAAACATTTCATGATTTCTTAATAGATACAGCATAAATCACTTTGTTTATAAATTGTTTCTTAAAATTTTACCTACACAGAAGGTAGTAAATCAATTATATTTTACAACTGTATTCCTAAACTATATTTTGTAGGCATGACTAGGATTTTTGGTTGCATACACATGCATTATATAAGTGAACTAAACATATTTAAGACACTGACAGACTAAGCAATTCCCAGTGATTTAAGGGATTCCTCATTCTTCTATACTTAATATTAAAATTGGTGGGAGATAATAGTTTTACCTTATACCTTGTATTATAAACTTTACATGCCAGAAGTTATAGCAAAATTGCACACAGTTTCATTTAAATTACTTAATTAGTGTAAAGTACTTTTAAGTGCCATAATGTCCGATGGGAATTGGAGATGCCGTCTCTCGCCATACCTGCTGGCGGGCCGCACTTAAATCACCCCTGGTAGGTAGGAATGTTTCTGCTTTTAAAGATTTCTAACAGAGAGAATTTTATACCTTTGCTTGGCAGGGATTTCATCTATAACACCACTGTGAAATTTGTGGAAAGTCTCATATAGTGTTCTTCCCAAATCACTGGTGATATAGGGGACTCCCGATTATGTTCTCTGAGGGAGAGAGCATTTCTCACAGCCGATTCAGAGGAAGGCCATCCTCCTGGGTCTTCCCTCCCCACCCCGCCCCCCGCAACAAAATATCCTGGCAGAGAAATACGCAGCCGCAGAGTACTAGCAGGAAGGCTCTAGGAAAGGCTCGGGGGACAGAGCTGGCAAAATCAGTTTTCTCTCCACCCTTTAATACCCTCTAAAATTTCATTCAGAAGTGAGATTGGAGGAAACACTTAACTAAAATTGACCTTTTCTTAGCCATTTCAAATCCTTTGTAGAGAGAAGTGAAACAGAAGTAAATATAAATAATCTTTCTCTAAAATATGTTTTGTGGTAGATTCCTCAGTAAATGTTTGCTGAACAAATAAATTCAATTTTCTAACTGCTAGGTTTTCTATAGAAATTTAGCCTTAAATAAACACATATTTATTGAATTTCTAGGTGTAAAGCACTGTGGTAGATACTGTGGAAACTAAAAACAATCCCCTTTTTAAAATTTTTTATTATACTTGGAGGAGTGTGTATACATATATGTACATATATGTATACACACATATAAACCACTAATTATCGTTATAATACAGAAATATTAAATATCTTGTACATAAAATAAGTATAGAACTTTGATGTGAGAAAAGAACGGTCTGGATTAAAATGAATTGGGGAGGAACATGGGCAGAAATCGGGCGAGGGTGGAATCTTAAAGAATGAGCAGAATTTTGATGGCAAATCTGAAAAGGGGGATACAGAGAATGCTAAACCATGAGGCTGACAGCGACACATATAGTTTGTTTGCAAGACAGTGAGAACCCAGCTGAAGTGGAAGGCTGCTACTGGAGGTCAGGGTGGAAAGATAAATTACACAAAGTGCTGGATGGTCTTGAATGCCAATCTCAGGGATTTGGACTATTTTGTTCGATAGAAGACAGCTCTAGAAATTATCCTTCAGGGAGGCAAATTATTAAAGTGATGATTTAGAGAAATGTGCTTAGCAATGTGTGGCTTAGAAAGGGGAAACCCCTGCATTGATTGAGCACTTCTGTGTGCACGGTGATGGGCGCTTTACAGATACTTTTTTAACTTGACATCGAGAAGCCTGAGCAGTTGGATGTTGCAATATATCTCAAAATTAAGTTAAAAGAACTTGAGTTGTGATGGTAAAAATAGCACTACCAGTGCCCTGGGCACTTCTGAAGAACTTAGCTGATGGTCGCAGACTATTTACCACCAGGGGGTCATGAGGGCTCCTACCTGCTGGGAAGCTGAAGCAGCTCTCTCTTCCGCCTGACTCAGCCAGAAAAAAGTTGAAAATCACATGATATCACTTATATGTGGGATATAAAAGCAACAAATGAACAGGACAAACAGAGACTCATGGACATGGACTATAGACTAGTGGTTACCAGAGGGTAGGGAGTAGGGGAGGAGGGGAGAGGTAGAAGGGGTAAAGGGGATCAGATATAGGGGTGTAGGGGGAGGGTGAAGTGGGTAAAGAGGATCAAATATATAGTAACTGAAGGAAACTGGACTTTGGGTGGTAAACATACAATAGAATATATAGATGTCAAATTATAATGCATACCTGAAAATTATATAATTGTATTAACCAACATCACTCCAATAAATTTAAATAATTAATCAATTAAATATGATCATCGTTTCATCTTTATCTCAGTAGTACTCAAAGGTGCATTCTTATCAGTGCTAATGTGCATAACTTTAATTACATTTGGCCTGAAAGTCTGACCACTTTAGTCATTTTGCTATTTTTTTTGTTTTATTGAGGAGAAGCAGGAATTTTAAGCTATTCGAGATACTTTAAAGTAGCACAGAAATGTATTCTTCGTTATTATGACCACCAAAATAAAGCTTAGGCAAAACATTTGGGTTTGTCACAGAGTTGATGATAAAGTTCCTCACCGTCAGTGACCTCTGTCGACAAAGCTGCCGGGTTAGAATAAGCCGTCACCTCCTTGGTCTGTACATTCTGTCACGGCAGCTGCTCTGTGTTCGCCACCATAAACCTTGCCCTTGGTAACGAGTGTTCAGTAAATATTTGTGGAATTGATTTGTGGATGATATTATTTTTTTGTTCTCTCCTAATGTATTTATAACAAATCGTTTCCTGATTTTAACAACTATTCACTCAAATATAGGACACTTAAGAGACCAAGTTTTCAAACTGTATAGCTCCTTTGGAAAAAACTCAAAGCTGAAGTTATTTTAGAAGTCTTAGTCTGTTAATTTATTTAAGAAGCAGAAGTGAGGTCAAAGGATAAAAAACAATCTTGAATTGACTATTTTAATACTTAGAAATTGATTCAGTCTTTTTAAAGTTATTTTTAAGACTGCAGCATGTTTACTTCTAACCTGTGACTCTTGAAATTATCTTTGGCCAAAAACAATATAATGCATATGTGTCGAACAGGAAAAAAAAAAAAAAAAAGATAGTTCTGCGCATAAGGTAATTCTAGCTAATACTGAATAAAAGGTGTGCATGTATAAAATACAGCACATAGACAACCTAAACATGAATGCCAGCCCTGAATCTACCACACTAAAACGATGGCGAGATTAACATCACCTTCACTTTCCTAGAGTGAAGCTCCTCTGAGAAGCACTGCAAACAAATCTTAAAAATGCACCCTATAGCTAAGAATCGCAATAGCTTATGCGATTTTACAACAACAAAAACACTATCTATGTGTAATATGAATGCACTTTCATTTTAATGCCAAATAATACCTCAAGATAATAATATTGAAGCTGCTTTGGCACTTTTAATATGTATACATGTGGGGGTTTGTTTTGTTTTGTTTTGTTGTTTACTGTGATAGATTATGACATGAAATGTACGACTTTAACCATTTTTAAGTTGTGATAAAATATACAAAACATTAAATTGATCATTTTAACCATTTTTTAGTGTGCGGTTCAGTAGTGTTAAGTGTATTCATATCGTACAAACATCTCTAGACTATATGCACATTTTATAAAGAAATGGATGAGTTCTGTAAGATGTGGTCTATTAATAAGCAACTTTATTTTATATACAAGGTGATATTTTCAAAACATGAACATGTGCCTCACTAATAAAGATTCTATTTTGCTAGGTTTTTAAACAGTCATATTAATGACTTTTCTCTCTTTCAACTAATAGGAGTGAGCTGAGTCGACAGAAACTTCATACCCAAGAGCTGCTTTCTCAGCTGGAAATGGCAAAGGAAAAAGTAGCTGAGGTGAGACGATGACCCTCCCGGGAAGGGCTCCACTGAAGCTTGATACACGTTACAGAGCTTTACCTGAGCCACGTCCAGACTAACAACTCTCTGCTTTACCTGGGCCACATCCGAACTAATTCTCCACTTGGAAATGACCATACAGATGCGAGTATTTCTTGTAGAAACCATTTATAATTCTAAAAGTCTGTACGTAATGGACTGTGAATAAAAGCTTTGAAAGTCAGTGATTCATCCTATGTAAATGACAAAAGGTAAAGCTGTTATTTTCAATTTTACCAGTACAACTTGTGCAGTGTCACAAAAAATGTGTTAGGATCCTCTTTATTTCTATGCATGTTTAAGATTATTTTTTTAACTCATTCCTTTCGTTTCTGTCCATCACAAGAGACACGTAGAAAACACTTTGGCCAACTGGAACATATTAAAATACTCCTTTAAATATAGCAAGAGTAAATCAGTTTTTTCTTTGAAGTTTTAAAAAAAGTAAACAATTTCTAGACTATGATTAGAGCATTCTAGAACACTGGTTCTTCTTTTGATGTTCTAACTTTGAATACATGTGTTGGAATCTCATTAATAGGCTGTATGGATGGGCCGCTATCTCTTAGTGGTCATCTATAAGAGGCACAGTGAAATTATTACTCTCAACTTTTGTAGCATTAGGAAACAATTAAACAAAACCCATTAATGTGCTCTTTGTTTGTAGCTCCTACCTCCAAGAATCTGTCCTAAGAAAATCGTTTAAAATATGAAAAGATTTAAAGGAAGATATTCAACATAGTAATAATAGTAATATTGGAAGATCAGAAGCAACCACAATGATCAATTGAAAAAAAAAGAATAGTTCACATATATTATGACTTACCTAATCCACAGCATAGAAAAATGTAGTTATATATAGTCTGATCGTGGCTATGAATATGCTTATTATAAGTGATGGAACTTTCTCCCCAAGTTTTCTCTGTGCTAATGATGTGCCTCTTAAATTTAAGACTACATATTTAAACAACTTTGTAAATTGAAAGAGCCAGTATAGTTCTCTCATAAAATTTAATTTTGCTTTTGGGCACAGTAAGGAGTATATTAAGCTCATTTTAACAGAATACTGTTACTTCAGTGTTTTATATTACTAAGCATGGCAGTCAGTGTCATCACATAGGATAAGGGGACTACATAGTTCTGCATAGAAAGTATGTTCTTGCTATTCCTAATTAGCCTTGTTGCTCTCTCAATTCGGACAAGTGCCAGAAACACTGAATAACGATTCTAGTACAAAAACTTTTTTTCACGCAAGTAAGTACGGAGAGGGCTAATGCAGGTTTTTAATAGACCGCTTCTTTGAAGCTGTCTGCATGGCAGCCTGTTGTGACATTTATATTCATGATGTCTGTATAGTTTCCTGAGGTTGCTCTTCTCCCACAGTATTACAGACTGAGTGGCTTAAGCAACAGACATTTGTTGTCTCACAGTCCTGGAGGTCAGTGGTCTTGGTCTTAAGTCGAGACGTCATGGGGGGAGGGGTAGCAGTTCCATGCCTGCCTCTGAGCTTCTGGTAGCCTCAGGCACCCTTGCCTTGTAGACAGTATTCTTCCTGTGTCTTCAAGACACTTTCCACCTGAGGTCACATTTGTATGGACTAGGGGTTAGGACTTCAACATACTTTTTAGGGACCTAATTCAGCCAGTAACAGTGCCTTAATAACTCTATTGACCCTAATACCCTCTGGAGTATACAGATGTTTGAGGAAACATGTAGAAACAGAGTTCTTCCCCTTATAAGGAATAAATTTAGCATGTAAATCATTTGAGACATGTCTAACGCTGAAACATCAGGATTTCTAGAATGACTATTTCCTGTTTCTTGACCTTCGTGAGAATGTCACCATTTTCCGAATAACTTGCTCCAGCTCAGTGGTTCTAAACACACTCGCAAGCAGCATCAGCACCACAGCATCGGCGCCGCCTGGGAGCTTGTGGGAAGTGTGGGTTCCCAGAACCCGTCTCCCCAGCTCTGGCGGGAGGCCCGGCGGCGGTCTGTCCTCATACTCCACGTCCCACGGGGTCCAGCTCCTCAGACTTAGCAGATCGGAATTTGGAAGTCTTGTTCTTAACTTCTGATTCCTTTGCTTTGCATTTAATTTATTCTTTTTTGTTGACATGCAGGGAGGGAAATAATTTAGTCAGAATGTAATGCCAACTTTGAACTTCAAAGTTCACAACTTGAAAAAATATAAATTTGGATACATATTATCTGTGCATTTTATAAGTGGTAAAATGATGTTCAGATTTTTCATTGATTATTGCCCCAAATGTCTCGGTGTTACGTAAGGATTTCTAACTTGTTTGTTTTATATTTCCCCTTAATAGAATGAAAAGCTCATTCTAGAGCATCAGGAAAAAGCCAACAGACTGCAGAGGCGCCTGAGTCAGGCGGAAGAGAGAGCTGCTTCAGCTTCCCAGCAGGTAGGGGCCCTCAGGACCCCCTGGTGGCAAATAGTCTGCGAGCATCAGCCAAGTTCCTCAGAAGTGCCCAGAGCACTGGTAGTGTTATTTTTACTTGATGAAACTATTTAAAATTAGCCTCTTTAATGAAAAAGTAAACTTTAAAAACAGAAAAAAACATCAGTCTTCTCCAATTGACTGCTAAATCTAGTACTATACTGTCCAAGCCGATAGCCACTAGCCACCAGCAGCTTTTTAAATTAATTAAAATTGAAAATTGGAATGCTCAGTCACATGAGCAGATTTCAAGTGCTCAATAGCCGTATGGCGGTCATAGCGGACAGCATCAGTGTGGAACAACTCTGTCGCAAAGCGTTCTGTTGGACAGCACTGCTTTAGAATTATGCTATGTCTGAAACACCGCAGCTATTCAGACAGATCTGGGAGTAGAGAACATGGCTTTGAATGTACCATTTCAGATTGCACTAACTTTGTTTTTATTGTAGTTTTTAAATGGAAAAATATTACTTGGCCTGTAGGTAAACTTCATTTAATGCACATTTAGATACGACTGTATAAATCTAAAATATGACAAAATTTTCCAGTGTGAAATAGAGTTAGAAAATTTAGGCCATCAATGAGATATACTAAGCGGCAATTACTCATACAAACATAATAATGAAATGGGCCGTTTGTCCTAAAATAGGAGCAACAGTGGGAACAAAAGGAGACCAGTTTAGTGTGAATACAAAAATAGGCTGGAAACAGTTTAAATAGATAAGATAGATAGGCAAGTAGTCAAAACCAACCAAATTAGTACGTTATTAATTCTATCAGGTTACAAAATCAAAATTAATATAATTCTTAAATATTATGACATTTTATACATAGTAAAGCAACTCTAAATACTCACTGAATTCAGTTTCTGTTTGTGATATTTATAGTTTTTTTGAAATCTACTTCTAGTATGAATACAATGTGGCACTTAAAATCCTATAATAATTTGCCCTTCTCCTCCACTTTGAAATTAATTGTCGCTCTATCAGATAAGTTTAATTTCCTATGAAGTTATGAATTAATGGACTACTTACCTCGTTGTTCAAGAGTCCATTCCTTCCTGTAGATCGCAGTGACGGGCGAGGTGAACTGGGCAGCACCTTGCCTGTGTGTTTTGGAGTCAAGCAAGTAGGCTGCTGCCATGAGGCGGCCACGCGACTTTGGGCAACTTGAACTTCTCTGGGCCTCGGTTTCTTCATGTTTAGCATAGTCATTAAATGATACATAGATACTTAGAT